>JAKKPZ010000224.1:0-86520 GCA_022814885.1 Ditylenchus destructor
GAGACTGCCGCAAAATGGGTCCCTGACTTCAGAGCCCTGGTTTATTTATAATTTGTTTGACACATATCCAAGTTAATATGTCGCTGGAATGCACGTCACGTCAGCTTTCTAGCAACGCATAACTTGCTTTGACGTCTGCGCTTTATGTGTCAGTTATAGATAAAAGTTCACAATTTTCACAGGTGTAAAAAATAGCACATGTTCGCTCAATGTGGATATGTATAGGCTGGCAAAAAAGCTAGTAATATTATACAGTCAACCCTCGATAACGTTCGCCTCGATAACGTTCGTCCCTCGATAACTTCTGGTCCCAGTCCCGACGATTTTCGACCGCCGACAGGCGGCGCGCGAAAAATTCATAGGGTCCTCCCTATTGTAACACCTTGGGTACTTCCCGAGTAAGTGCAATCCGCTATATTGTAATCTGCCAACCTGTGTGTGTGTCTCTCTGTCGCAAACATTTTCGAAGTGCACAAGTGCCTAACTAGGGTAACTTTTTGCGGGGAATCCGAATTTAGGTCCAAATTTACCTAAATATACCTAACTTTTTGGAAGGGCCATTCTTACCAGTGCTAATTCCTGTCTGTATGTCTTTAGGGGCCCTTATTTTTTTCTAGTTTTTTGCCCTTTGCGAGCTACTGAGGCACCAAATTCCCCCGTTGGAGCGGCCGAAGGTCGCGAGTCCCACTGACAAAGCCACTGGGGCGCCATTTCCCGGTGCCGGAGGCACCAATACCCGCAGTTGCTATCTAATTGAGAAAAGAGAATCAAATAAATTCGAGAACTATCATAAAACAAATCCACTCAAGCGACTCATAATTCTTCGCGCGCCAACTCAAAATTTCTGTGCTTATCTACGTTTTTGTGCTTATCTCGCCGAGATATAATATAGTTTGAGCTATCACTTGTCTGGAACCTGACAATGGACATACACACATACCGACGGTCACTTTCGCTTTATTATCTGTCCATCTGAATATGCATGGATCGAATGGAAGTTCGAGTTGACTAGGTCCTGAGTGGAAAGGTTACAGTACGACAATCAAGCAATTTTCATTGAAATGTTGAGTTAAAACACAAAATTAGTATTATTTTCTTCAGGATTGGTCATCTTCAGGATTGATACACAACGCCAAACCTGCACATCCACAGGGAACAAAATTTTAACGCCCATTCTATCCATGCATATGCAGGTGGACAGATAATAGGGTGATTGGATGGATGTATGAACAGTGATCTTTCAAAGCGGACAGAAAGAATAAAATTGTAACCAAACTTTAATTTTTGACAAGTTTTATTTTGAAAATTGTAAAACTTTAATGACAAATTTCTTCAGAAATGGCAGGACATAATCTCATTAAATGACGACCGCTTTGCTGCCCGATGCCGTGTTTGTCGCATTCTTAGCACCAGATTCCTCGGGTTTCTTTTGAGTGTCAATGCGCGCCCTTTTTGCCGGCTCACCGTCTGATCCAGATTCTTGGTTCCGTCGCTTCTAAAAATTTATCATCAACAATCGTGTACAGTATCCTACCGGAATAAATTTATTTTAACATTTTTTCGATTTTTTTTCTAATTGCTATTCAAATTTTTCGAATGACTCGCCTTTAAAACTATAGTTAAAAAAATATTGCACTTACCCAAACAGCCCGCGGCACTATTGTAATCAAACGCGGCGGACTCTGCTGCTGCAAGCCTTGCGAAGGTGCTGGATCTTGGTCTTCTT
This sequence comes from Ditylenchus destructor, assembly GCA_022814885.1. Classification (NCBI taxonomy): domain Eukaryota; kingdom Metazoa; phylum Nematoda; class Chromadorea; order Rhabditida; family Anguinidae; genus Ditylenchus; species Ditylenchus destructor. The sequence continues at coordinate 1,727 of JAKKPZ010000224.1, forward strand.
TTCCTATTCCGTCCCCGAATTTAGCAACTTCACTGATCGTTCGATGATATCGCTGCCACTCAGCCAACTGTTCATTCATTTTTTCTTTCTCCTTCTTTCTCTCAACATTTTGTTTCTCTGCAGTCTCAAGTCTCTTTTGAATATCCCAAAATTCCTTCTTTACTTTTGCATAGTCCTGGATTATTTCCAAGTTTTGCTTCGCAGACGCCGTAAGCCTTGTTTGAATGTCGGAGAGATCTCGCTTGACCTTTGCGTTCTCATCTGTAATATGAATCATTGTAAAGGTAATTTTATTAAGTCAACTCGATTTTTGTTACGGTATGATTACAAATGTCCGGGACTGATCTCAGAGAGCCCAGTCCTGAGATGAACAGCTACGGGCACAGGCCGGATCGGAACAAAATGGGCTGTGTCGATTTTTGTATCGAGACCAGAGATTTTCAAACCTTAAATTTTCAAGGGTTGGAAAATGGGGTCCTGTCAGTGGCGCACCCAGGGGGAGTACCGGGGGTACGTCCCCCCTCCCCAAATGGGAAAAAGCAATTTTTCTATGTAAATTATGCAAAATTACCCATAATTTTACAAAAGTACCCCCTCCAAAACGCGAAAATTACCCATAACTCAAAACCCGTACCCCCCCTCCAAAATGGCCATTTGCACTAAAACGTACCCCCAAAAAAATTCTGGGTGCGCCCCTGGGTCCTATCACATGGAACTAGTCCACGTCAGTTTGGACAGAAAATCACTTTGCAGCACAACATAAATATTTTACTGACGGATGTAATTCCGAATAAATACATACCGTATTTTCTCTAATATAAGCCCCCTAGAGAAAGAGAAATAGTGTGTAAAAATGAGAGGTTAGAGAAAAATTTTGCCCAAATTTGGGGAATTGAAATAATATAAGCCCCGGGGCTTATATTAGAGAAAATACATATATATCTGGATGATATCTTGTCATTTTAGTCACTTTTCTCTGGGTTTATTTTAAAATAATTTTACCTCCAGATATTATTTCAGAAAAAACCACTAATGTATTGGCCAAATTCCAATGGTGCATTAAAAAGTATCGCCTCATTCCAAGAAAACACTTGGATCAATTAAAAAAATTGAGGAACCACATAAAATACTTACTAGACAAGTTCGTCAATTGTTCTTCCATGTTTACCTTTTCCAGGATTGTGTCAATGTTTCGTTTTTCTGCAGCCACAAGTCCGTTTTGACAATGAAGAAGATCATGCTTGAGCTTTGCATTGTCCTTGGTTATATCAAAGATTTGTTTCTCAGATGCCGAAAGTTTCTTTTGAATGTCGCAGAGATCTCGCTTGACCTTTGTATTTTCATCTGAAATTTTTATACATGTAAAGGACAAAACTCCCGAAAACACGGTTTCCGATTTTGGCGCGTATTCAAATTTTCAAATTTCAAAAAATTCAGAAAAGTCGGGGGAACCATCCTTTGCTTTTTCATCTGTTATTTTTATACATGTAAAGGGCATTTTATTAGATTAGCTAAGATCGTTTCTCTTTATTACCGTGGGGCTACCGGGCCTGATACCAGATAGCCCAGTCCTGTAGATGTAAACTAGTTTACGTCACTCTAAACAGCAATATATCTTCCCCGTAGGATTTCAGTACTGTCCGTATGGCCTGTCAAAATGATCTTTGGTGCCTTATTTTCTCTGTCACACGTATGTCCAACAATTTAGATACTAGATAGCCCAGTCCTGTAGACGTAAACTAGGGGGGACGGATTCTATTGGGGGGGGGACGGAAACATACCTATCAACTTAGAGGGATCCGATAGCCCAGTCCTGTAGACGTAAACTAGTTTACGTCACTCTAAACAGCAATATATCTTCCCGTAGGATTTCAGTACTGTCCGTTCGGCCCGTCAAAATGATCTTTGGTGCCTTATTTTCTCTGTAACACTTCAGCTGAATACTGGTGTAGCCAGTACTGACACCTCTAGTTAATTGGTACTTAAAAGTGACAAACATTTGTCCAAATTCCAAAGGTGGATTTCAAAAGCGAAGCCACATCGAAAATTTGGCACATTAAATGCTTACCAGACAGTTTCGCCGCTTCATCATTTTTCTTCCCGAGGTGTTCAGCAATGTCACAACGCAGTTTTTGTTCGATCTGCAGTTCAATATTCTTAGTTTCGAGCGAATGCCTCAGAAGAGTAATTTTGTTGTTCTGACTTTCGAGCAAAAGATTTTGACGAATAATTTCATTATTCTTTGTTTCGACGGAATCCTGTAGGCGAGAAACTTCACATTTTTTGAGGCTCTCACTCTTTTTCTCGAGGAACGTTACAAGTTGGCCCACATCCGTCTGCTCGAATTTGGCTTCAAAATCTCGGATTTTGGCCCGAGAATTGCTCAGTTCCTGTTCCAATTCGCGATTTCTCTCCAAAGTTGCTTGATTCTTGCCTTCCGAAGTCTGGAGCTCAGCAGTGAGTTGTCGATTTCGCTCAGAGATCTCCTGACGTTGATCCTCAGAGTTTCGAAATTTCTCTACTAGCTGACTGTTTGTTTCCTCCAAGCCCTTGACTCGCGTTTGAGTTTCTCGATTTTTACCTTCCAAAGTGTGGAGCTCAGTAGTTAATTGCTGTTTTTCAGCCTCATAATCCTGAATTTTCTTTTCCAGTTCACGGATTGATTCCTCCAAGTTTTTGACGCGCGTTTGAGAAGCATCCACTTCAGCTTTGCTTTCGTCCAATTGTTGCTTTAGCGCATCGTTGGTGGCAGGAGCAGAGTCGTTCTAAATTTTTGTATTGAAATTGTTTCAATATGAAGTATATTTTAGCACACCTTTTATTAAAAATAGTACCGTCGAACCTCTTTATAACGACTCTCCATACAGTACTGTATAACGGCGATTGTATTGATAGTTCGACAGTATTTTGACATTACAAAAATTATTTCAACTGGTGAAATTTAAAAGGACATACTTTTTCCACTACTTCGTTTCATATTTAGTGTTTACTTTTTGTTACGAAACAAAATTTACCTTCTCATTTTCATTTTTCTCGCCACCTGTCTGGTTGTCCGAGTTCGGATCTCTGTCGAAGTAAAGGCGCTTGCGAAATGCTATGGCAGGTTGAAATCGTTGCCAACAATTCGGACAATTCTTTTGCTCCTAAAAATTCAACGTTAAATTTCCACCTGTAAAACGGAAAAGAAAAACGCTATGGCTTCAGTAACCTGTTTTGAAAATTGATTCCATTGACAAGCTTCTTTCAAAATTTCGAGAAAATTTTTTCACTTTAACTTTTTTCACTCTTCACATCCTACCCTCAATGCAAGTCGAGCGAACTATGGACGGCATCTTTGCAACCCACGACAAGAGTCCCGGCAAGCCGAGCGCAAACCAGACTCCGACTACCAATTCAACAATTGTGGAAAATGGATAAAAGCGCGACGAGAAAAGACAGGTAAATAGTTTTAACATTCGATCTGACACTCTAGTAAGAGTAAAATAGTGTCAGACAGGTTCTCAGAATACCCCTTAAGGGTGATAAAACTTGTTAATCTGCGTAGGCATCTACTGATGAGACCAGACCTACGTAGTTCTAGAATAGTTCTAACCGTCTAGGTTTATGGTCGAAACGGTTAGATAATCATTTACTTTTTACATCACTCTTTCGTAATCTCTCCAAAATAGTTTTATTCACTAGTAACATAAAAATAAAATTAATACAAAAATATATTAAACATTGAAATACGTCAGAATTTTCCAAAGTATATAAAAAATTGCGCAAAATTTTCGCATATGCTTAAAATATACAGTTATAAAATCCTCAACCCACCTCGCACCACTTTGTAAGACAATCGACGTGCTTCACATGACCGCAAGGCAAGTAGCACACATCTTTTTCGCTGCCCAGCTCTTCCATACAAATTCCGCAGATCAGATCCATTGATAACCCTGAACGGAAAAAATAACTAATATCGGTTCACGACTAGATATAGCCTAGAATAAGTACAAGCCCAATAAAAATATACTGATATATGTCCGCAGAATTGACAAAATTAAGCCATCTTGGGGAAAACACATTAGTAGCCAAACTTTTGGTAGCCAAAACTTTTCAAAAAGCGACTAGTAGCTAAAAATTCTTGACTACTAATGGTTTTTGGCTACTAATATGACTTTTAATGTGATTAAAATTACTGGCTGTGTCCCAAACTTTAGAACATGAAAGAGAAAATTTAGAGTAAAAGCTAGCATTTTTCTGTGATCAATTCTTTTGGCAGCGGGCAATTATCCTCATTCAAGTGATGTAGCAAATGCGGTAAATCTGAGATATAAAATAGTCCAATTCATGTATTAATAGCTCATACTGGATAGTCAAAAATAGTATGGTGGCAAATTCGTACACTCACAAATTGTGCTGTCTCATGAAATCGAACTAATAGGAGTAACGATCAGTATGGGAGGCACTCAAAATGAAGAAAAATATAAGAAAGTTTGATGAAATTATTCAGGAGCATGAAATGAAGGAGCTTCGTATCGAAGAAGCTTCATATCGAAGGAAAAATAAACAAAATGATGAATGGAAGAACTCTGAACTGGCAATAAGGGCCGAGAAAGAGGAAGATGATACCCCAATCAATTCTTATCTATAACAGGCAAAGGAAAGTCCACATGACTTGCCAAAGGCAAATGCTAAACGGTCGTGCCCAAACAAGGATGACCCCTCCAGAAACTAATGGTCAGTTGTTGACAAAGTACGAAAAAGAGAAAATCGAAGATGATCTTTTTCAAAACCTTTTTCATCTTCTTCAGACTAACTATGGACCAAACTTTTATAACATCGATAATAGTTTCCAGGTCTGAACAAAATGAAAACTGTCAACAAATTCAATGGCCAAAAGTAATTAATCCAAAAACGTCTCTAACCCAAAAAGCTTTCCTTCACACACATTTTCCTATAGGCGAAATAGAAGAGAGTTGACAGACACAAAAAAACTGAAAAGACTATAGAAACTGCGGTAAATCGGTGTATTGAAAACGAAAGTGCCCGTATTTTGAATAAATTAAGAGCCGTAACGTACTGGTTGGTTTTGCTCCAAATAATGCAAATTAGCAGAAACAGCACCGCTAACGGTTCTGTTTACAACTTAAGAAATGAAACCTAGCCAGAGCGGGTGACCTTCAGTCTATTTCCCCATCTCATCAAATGTTGCGTTCGTCTCTTGCCCAAATGTCTTTACTTCAATATTTCTAATAAAAAATGGAAAAGAGAAAGAGCGATGACAGCCAGACAATTGATTTCTCAAATTATGAACCAAAACTTAACATTTTATTTTTACATAAACATGATTTTAATGGGACCAGAGGGGCACTATATCGAGGTTTCATTGTTCGCAAAACATATAAGAGACTGCGATTAAACTATAGACTGGGAAGAGAATAATACAAAGAACCCAGCATGGTTTGAGTAAAAATTGTTTTTATTTAGGCCTTTCAATAATATCAATTTATTTACATAACTGGCAACATTGAACGTTGTTATATATGTTTGTAAGCATTATAAAAGTTTTGGTTCTGTTCACAACTTTTCATTCAAAAGTGCTGAAATGATTCATTTGCGTAGGCAGTATAAAACTGGAAAACGGAGTGAATTAAACGACGTTTGTTCAAATAAATTTCGTACTAATTTTGCTGAGCTCCTTCTCATTACTTTCCTTCAACACAAAATCGATGTCTGACTGTCTGACGTCTCTCCGCATTACACGAATGAATCGCAGCGTCGGCACTATGGCCATTTCCAGACAAAGTAAATGATCCTGTTCGCCCTAAAAGTTGTGCTAGCTATTGCGAAATTAGTGTATAAGAAAATTTGAATAGAGACCACTTCTGTTTCGTTGTAACGAGAAGGGTTGGTTTGGTCGGCTGTTGTTGCTTTGTAATGTAACCTTTGTGATGTAACATTACATGACATCACGTGACATGACTCATAAATTCAAAAATCTTCAATCCCGTCAAAAAACTAATAAGTTTTCCCCTCTGAAGTCACCCACATTGATTGACTTTCCCTAAGTACCACCCCTATCTAACAACAAAAAAATTTCAGACATGCGTTGTCATGAAAGGTAAGAGACCAAAAAAAACGGCCAAAAAACATCTCTAAAACAAGCCACCCATATTTAAAATGTTTGGCACAAAATGGGGGCAAATAATGGAAAAGCACCAAAAATTTATAAAGCCTAGGGAAAAATAACCTAAAAAATTATGAAGGATTTCAGATTTCTAGCTTTATTATATGAAATCAACACATTATATCCAACAAATTTATTTCTATTCACAATCCACAAAAATTAGTAAAAGATAAATAAAATTACAATAAATTGAATCGATTGAATGATTATCTACGGGAACATTTATAAAATTGAGCTCTACGCCACGGAAATATCGGAAAAACACAAAATATGGTTCATATCTGAAAAGCTTGGTCTGACTTTTTCTACGCCAGCCACACGAAGGATGTAGGCAAGTTACAAAAAAAGGCCGGCAATTTGAATTGGATTTTCGGGACTTTGGGCATTTTGGGCAAAACTTTTTGTTTGTGACAATATAAAAACTGTTTTAAACGGTTTTAGCGTACCTTTAGACTACTTTTAGACAAATCTAGAGAGTAAGTTCTGTCCAAAATGCCCAAAGTCCCGAAAATCCAATTCAAATTGCCGCCCTTTTTGTGACTTGTTTACATCCTTCGTGTGGCGGCGTAGGAAAAGTCAGACCAAGTTTTTCAGATATGAATCATACCGCGCCATGAAAAGTCTCATAAACTGGCATTGGATGGGATTGCGACATGATCTGGATTATATCCTTCATCATCTTCGACGTTATTCCTCACAACATTACCGCATTGTATTCGACAGTTGCCGGAAATACAGATGCTTCGGTACGGCGCACAGACTTGCAGTCCATTTCCATAATAGCTGTAGCCACCACCGCCATTGCCACCGGTCCAAAAATTTGTGTTAGTATTATAATTATTATTATTATTATTTCCGTTATAATAATTTGAATATGGATAATAAGAATAACCGTTAGAATATGAATTCGATGAATATTGCGGATAACGGTTATAATAATTGTAATAATTTGAATAGTACGAATTCGAATTTTGGGGGTAATAATAATTGGAATATCCTGAATAGCTGTTAGAAGAGCCGTAATTATTATTGTTATAATTATTATTATAATAATTTGAATTGTAATTGTAATAGGGGTAATAGGAAGAATATGATCCATATGAATATTGACCCAATATGCTTCCGATCAGGCAAGTAACGGTGAAGAAAAATAACGCAAAGTCCATTTTTGCTGAAATTGTGATAAATTGAAAAAAATTGAAACAGCAGTCAAACGTTAAAGAAAAGTAGTAGTAGTAAATTTGGCACGAATTCAAATTTACGCCGAAAAAATCAGGTCCTGCACGAAATTTGACAAGCTTATTAAATTCTGTGTAGCCGATTTACTCGGCAAGTTTTTTTTATTTCTGTAAAAGGTGCCAAATTTCGAAAGTTACGAAGGTTTTTAGAAATCGGAAAACTTAAGGTGATCCCCGATTTTCGGGGGTGTGTCTCGAAAATGACCATTTTTCAGGGCAAAATCGTAGATAAAGTGGGTAAACTAATTACATGTCCTCATTCAGGACAAAAAGTTGGCTATATAAGAGCAATATCAGATTTGAGCTAGGAGGTATGAAAATTGGACAAAAATTACTCCAAAGGTTGCATATCTTTTCGGATACACTGGGAAATGAAGGGTTAAGGGATATTTGTTGAATACTCCTCGAAACTGCCCTTCGGAAGGAACCTAGGCGCAGGCCCGTAGACAGGGGGTCAAAGGGCTTATAATCCCCCCGAACCCCGGAAAATTTAATGGAAAAGGGGTAAGCACCCCTAAAAGTGCACTTTTTCCTTGGTTAACCCTCCCCCACTGAAATCCGTTGAACCCCCGAAAATTTTTTCTGGCTACGGGTATGCCTAGGCGGCCGACTCATGAGGAAAGCCCGCTATCATTCAAGACCACTAAAACTATAAGGGGCACAAAATCTCGGCTGGAATCGACCTGGAATGGCCAAAATCGACCATGGGGGGTTTATTAGAGGCATTACCGTATATCTTGCGTCAAAAATAATGTCAAATTCGGATTCTACGCAAAAAATTACCCCCTAGAGATGACTTTTTCTCAAGATAACAGTCTCATTTTCTGTAAATTTAGTATTTACCGTTTTTCCTTCTGAGTAAGCCCCCAGTTTTTTTTTGACATTTTCACATACGAAAACTCAAAAATTTTCGAAAAATATACGCCCCGGGGCCTACTCAAGAGGAATAAGGTATTTCCCGTTTTCTTAACACCTAAATTGGCGTGATTTGGGCAGCAATTCTTTAAGACTAATATCAAAAATCCAAACTTGGATAAAAGTGCAACTTTTCTTGACGAGAATCTCGATTAAATACGATTTTTTGTGGCACTCAGCTCATGCACTGATTACGACCTCGTGATGTCCTTGACTGTTGACCGAATATTTCGGCGAATGCTGTGATCTTTGCGACACCAAATTCCCTAAGGCGAACGAGGAAGTAACCAAAGATCAGTTTGATTATTTGACGAATGCGGAGGAGGAAAGGGAATTGTGGAAAGTTATTGAACTAGTTTGACCAATTTTAAATTGTAAAGGGCACGCCTTGGAAGAAAATGTTGAATATTTCTAGGTTAAAAAATTTGGTTTTTAGGTTAAAATTAAAGAAAAACTTTTATTGCGACGAAAAATCTTACTTTTGGTGTAAGAGACTGACGGAAATAAGCACTGGATAGAATGCACTTGCCCAAAATTCAAAACAAACTCAAATTCGTACCCCGGGGGTACTCCTACCTAAATAATAATTTTTTTTGGTTTCAGGACCTCTGAAAAACCCCCGGGGCAAAAAATCGCTGGGTCAAAAAATGTTCTCACCCGCGCGGAATCGAACTTGTAACGACTGGTGCCTGGTGCCTAACCACTTAGCATTTAGCCACAAAAAAACTTTTTACTGACAAAAACGTGAAATGGACGGAGAGACGTCACCTACTTACTATAAGGATACATTCGAGAATGGCTGTTTAGAATTCAGAAATGCGCTTTATAATTCGAAAATTTTACTTTCTATGTGGCCAGAATTCAATTTGCCTTGCAACTCTGCGATTCGGCTTCAATTGGAAAATAAAAAATTCCTTATCGTTCCAAAAATGTCTCTGCTAGCACACGTCGGTACCGGCATCGGCTACGTCATTTGATAAGGAGCGGCCTGGACGCGATTATTGGACTACGCATTCTCACAGCCATCAGTCAAATGCGGCATTTTCATAAAATGCACTTCTGTTCCCTTACTGATGTTATGGAGTGCTCCTTAGACTTCAAACATCACAATCAAGACCCGCATCCTTTGAATATCATCGACAAGGCAGAATAGCCGCCTCGAGCAGAAAAATTTGGAAAAAGGATTCGTGAGATTTCGAGCAGTTAGCTTTAGGAAAGTTGGATCAACGATGCATCCTTCTAACTAGTATTACAGTGCTGTCCGACAGAGAATACGAGACCACCCCGTGTGCCCCTCCTACAGAGGTGCATGATAGCTCAAAATGCTCCCCTGGCGATGCTGATTCCGAAACGAAAAAATTTGGCGCATTTCTCAAAATAGTGGACTTTTTTGCCAAAAAGTGTTATTTTGGCCACTTTTTTGTGCTTTCGGGCCCAACTTTCTGTGTTCCGCTCCTTTTTGGGCGCTTGATAGCTCAAAATGCTCGGCTAGCAATTCTAAGTAATGGGTATGTAAAAGTTTTTAACGCAGGTCCGAAAAGTGCACTTTTTTACAAAAAAGTGGTTTTTTGGCCATTTTTCGATGTTTCAAAGGAAACTTTCTCAGTTCCGCTCCTTTTTGGGAGCTTGATAGCTAAAAGGGCTACGCTGACAATTATAAGGTGGTAATGTGTAAAAATGTTTTAACACAGGTCTAAAATAGTGAACTTTTTTACCAAAAAGTGTTATTTTGGCCACTTTTTTCTACTTTCGGGCCCAACTTTCTGTGTTTCGCTCCTTTTTGGGAGCTTGGCCCTACCATATATTGGACCCCTGTTGAATCCCATATAGGTCAAAATCTGGATCAGCCATATGAATTGTATTCCGATTCCACATAACTGTACGTCCGTGTCGGAATATCATTTCTTTCCCTGTCTATATTTATAGGCGCCTCCATTATTATTGAGGCGGAGTGTATCAAAAACGGAGAGAAAGCCGAAGTGCACATTGTCATTCAAATTTGATTGAAGACGACTCTTTTAAGGATCGGGTCATTTTCCGCTTTGATCAAAGCGATTGTGGATCAAAGAAAATTCAAACCAAAGACGCCATTCAAATCATTCATATGTATATTGAAATCATTGCATAAAACTTTATTCGATCACGAGAAAATAACGGCTGACGAAAAAAGTTTCTTTACTTATGAAAAATAAAAAAAATTGTTGTTTATTCCTATTGTTCCTCAGTCGTATTATTGATCAGTCGCATGACGTGTTGTAGAATTGGTTGATCCCGAGAATGACTAATCAATTTGACCGTTCACATCCCGAGAAATTCTTTCGCTATTGCATAAATAATCGAAATGGTTTATTACTTCGTTAATATTCATTGCGACCAAAAGTCACAAGCAAAAAAATTTAGCGATAGATTTTCGCAGTAGATCGACTCTCGTTTCATCGACATTCCTGTACCAAAACTGAACCATTAGTCCCGATTTTGATCATTCGGTTCAATCCATTTTTGTCAGACACGACAAAATTTGGTACTTTATTTGGTATTTGCATAATTTTTGCGCTTGTGTCAATTTCACTTTGTTTTAATTTTGATCCAAACACAAAAACGCAAAATTTTTGATCGATTTTCAGTGAGAGAATTTTATTTTTTCAAAAATTTTAAAAATTTTGTTTTTTATGGTTAGGATTCATTTTTGCCTCCTGAAAACTCGAATCCGAATCCAAATGTAACAGAATATAATCAAAAACTTTTGAGAAATTGTTCTTGTTTCGGAGACCGATATATCTTTTAACAATACGCTAGTCAAGACGTCTAAATTGTTTTCGTTCATGTATGCCCTGGGGACAAATCGATTTGTGTGGTCCTATTGGTTGTCAGTATTTTAAAAAGTTTTCGCACTGCACCAAACGAAACCGCCTCTTCAGTTAGATAACTAATCCCTACAATATTATTGTGTTCTTCGTTCTGAATCCATTCCCTTGGGGTCAGCTGGCCGCTACTTCCTCCCATAGCACTTTTTTTTGCACTTTGCCCCGACTTTGCTCACTCTATTAAATGTCCTTTTGTATGTGTTATGTGGCTTTCAGGCCTGGGTTACAATCAGGTTATATCTGATGAAACAGGGTGATGAAAAGCCTTTTTTGGGGCACTTTTCACCATGTTGGTTATAAATCTGATGTTACTTAACCTATGCCAACTTTTTCTCTAGTTTATAATGGCACAATTCTATTTTTTCAAATTTGGCCATTTTTGACCAAAACGTGACATTTTAATCAGAATTTAATGAAAATTTTGATGAAGTTCTGATGAAAATGTCACTTTTTGGTCAAAAAATGACAAATTTGAAAATTTGAATTGTGCTATTATAAACAAGTTGACATAGGATTAGTAACATCAGATTTATAACCGACATGGTGAAAAGTGCCCCAAAAAAGGCTTTTTCATCACCCTGTTTCATTAGATATTCACTTGCACAAACCAAGAATTGAACCTATTTCATGTAACAATTTTACACCTCCCCCTAAACATTCTCTCCCCTCAGTTTTATTTCCTTCACAGATATTTTTGATAGGAAATTCGAAAGGCCGACGGGCGAAAATCGATACCAATTTTTGTTCTTTATTGCTTTCAAAGCTCAGAGCAGTGAGGCAGCAGGCCATCTCTGAGACTTTTTTCCGTCGAAGGCGCGGACAGAGTCGCTTCAAAGCGGCCACAAAAAATGGCTGCTGTCTCTCATCCAAAGCAAACACGTTCCTTCGCTCTAATAAATGAAAAATGTGACTCGGTCATGCCTCTCGGCCTATTCCAGGCCACCGCTATTCTTTCCTTTGTCTTGCATTCCTTCTCGCATATGCTCAATTTTCATGTGAAGTGTCTGCGTGTTTCATATTTGACTTTGTTAGGACTCAAATAACTGTTTCATTTTATGTCGTGTCACCTCTAACGGCACCGCCACAACTCCCGACCCGCGACAACTCCCACCCGCGACAACTCCCACCCGCGACAACTCCCACCCGCAACAACTCCCACCCGCAACAACTCCCACCCCCGACAACTCCCACCCGCAACAACTCCCACCCCAAAGGAAAAACTCTTATTAATACTGTGGGGTACAGGGGAATAGGACTGAGGGACGGCAGACGGTTAGAGATACACACTATTTCGTGGTGTTTCGCACTATTTCGCGTTTACTCTGGTCTCTACTATGGGGTGGGAGTTGTCGGGTGGGAGATGTCCCGGTCCCCCTTTATCACCTCGTGAAAAAAAATGTTGTGAGAGACGCCTAACCGAAATATATGTGACTGACTGACCAACCAAATGATATGTCCTGAGGGCAAAATCGATTTACTACTATATCAGCTACTTTTTGATTGTCTTTCTGAAACCTTTTCCATTGGAATGTAGGAGACTTGCTTAACTGCTGCAAAGAGTTTTGTGAGACTTTTTCGGCATATATGGCCTGAGGATTGATCAATACCTTTGGCTTCCAATTTGAGACTGTCTTTCCTTATACGTCCCATTCGAATATGGATTGAACTCTTGAACCATGACACTAATCTTGACTTTTGCTAAAAAAATTTTCAGTATTTTACACCTTTTCACAATTTTTTCCTCCAGTCTCGAGATATGCCGCAGGCATTGAAGACTGCTGTAACAATTTCTATACCTTTCCCTTTGACATTTGTAACGCCTCTGTTTTTCCTTTGCAGATATTTTTTACACAAATTTCCGAAAAGAGAAAGACAATCGCAGAAATCAATACCAATTCTCGTTCTCGTTTGCTCTGGATGCACAATCCTATAGTCTTGATGTCAATTTGAATTGATAAGGTTTCATCCTGGGAATTTCACCTCAGGGTCTGCTGTTGATGCCTGATGGAGCCTGCAGGTTAATGACTGATAGGGAACCTGCATGAAGGTCAATGACCTGAATGTCCTTTTATGACAATCGGAATTGGAATCCCGAAATCTTGAAGACTTCTATTCCGAAATACCTGTGTAAAGTTTAATCCTCCAATTGAGAAGGTGATAGAAAATTTTGTCACTCATGGAGTCTCGTATTCCTTGTCTCAATACCAATTGTATCACCTATCAGTTATTAGTTTCTTGTTATTAGTTTTCTTTCTTCTTTGTTAATAGTCTCACCTATTGGTTCAAGAGTTTGAGTAAATTCCCTTTGAAATCGACCCAATTCAAATCATGAATATTTGTCCCAAAGTAAAATAATTGGGCCCAAAATATGTTTCGTTAATGTAAAACTTTCTAGAGCTTCTTTGTTTTGAAATGAAAGAATTGTCTACACCAAATTTTGGGCCAGGCGTATAGTTTTCTTTGTTCTGAATTGGCCGACGCTGTGATTAATTTCTGTCGGCTGCGAAGTGAATTGAACAAAGTTTTGCACAAATTCAACGCCTTTCATTACTTTTATTTCGAGACAAAATTGCATTCATCTTTTTCGATCAAAATATCGGCACCGCGACAACTCCCACCTTCATCTTTTCCTTGAGACTCTTATTAAAGCTGTGGGGTGCCGGGGAATGGACTGAGGAACGGCAGACGGTTAGAGATATATACATATACACACTATTTCGTAGTCACTTTCGCACGCTTACACTGCACTCCACTACGGGGTGGGAGTTGTCGAGTGGGAGATGTCCCGGTCCCAAAATATCGCTCAAAATCGCAACGTTTCGCTCAATAGATCGGGAATAATCCCCTGCAAGCAAACTTTACGACATCCAACTGCCCAGTTCCGGTCGTCCAGTTTTTTCTAATTCTCTGTTTCCTTCCCTCTGCGCGAAGTCTCCGTTTCATATAGCAAAAAGGTGAACGTCCGGATGACGTCTGTGGAATGTCCTGGCACGATATATTGGACATGATGAGCGAGAATCTCGAATTTTTTGAAGTTTAATCCTCGATTTTACAAGGTGACAGAAAGGTTGTCGCCGGGAGAATCTTCTATTCACTATCTTGTTCTCGATATTGACATCTGACCTTTCATTAGTTCAAGAGTTTGGGTCTTGAGTTTGAGTTGAAATCGAAAACCAAATCCAATCCTAAAATGTATGTCCCAAAGTAAAAGAATCGGGCCCAAAATAAGTTTCGTTACTGTAAAACTTTCTAGAGCTTCTTTGTTTTTGAATGAAAGAGTTTTCTACATCGATTTTTGGGACTGAAATTTTGGGCCAGACGTATAATTTTCTTTGTTCTGAAATGGCTCTATCTTATGGCATAGCAAGTGTTGTGCAGACACTCTGATTCAGTTCGGCTGCATGTGCGATGGGAGTGAAAACTTTGTTGGTTAAACAAAGTTTGCTCAAATCATTTCTAACTAATTTCCCTTTTCATTACTTTCCATCACTTTTATTTCAACATAAAATCGATGCCTACGAATGCTTTCAGGCAAAGCTTTTGATTCAAAAGTCTGATTCAAAAGTTAATTTTGTATTCAAATTTGTGTTCTAACGTCAAAAATGTGTCCATTTTTGACCTTTCTCATTTTCGGACAAATTAAAGGATCAATGACCGAGCTCTTTTGTGGATATTTTCCAATTTCATCCAAACTTTTTGTCTAATTTAACATTTTTTTTGCAGCCATTTTGCAATTCTTTCCAAGTTTTTACTGTCCATGGCCAGTTTTTCCACTTCCGGAGATGGAAAAGTTGCACAATTCCCATGGCCGGGGTTACTGAGATACCATTCGACCAAGGATCAGCGACCAACAATCAACCAACTTTGAGACCTTTGAGAGATTTGTGGAATATTTGCTAATTTTATCCGAAATTTTTGTCAAATTTTGCGTGTTTTTTTCAGCCATTTTGTAGATCTTTCCAAGATTTTACTGTCCTTAGGCAGGTTTTCCACTCCCGGAGATGGAAAAGCGGGAGTGGAAGCCTAAGCCAAATCCGTGCCTGATTACTGAGATACCATTAGACCAAGGATCAGCGACCAACAATCAACCAAACTTTGATCTCGAGTTCTTGATAGGGTACACGATATTTTAATCTCAGACGTCTACTCCTTTGCGCAATCCAACATTTGTTCATATGTTTTATAGATTAACATCCTATTGGCATTTTCCTGCTCGCTCTGGATAATTTCTGGATAGTCCCAGCTACATTTGCCGCGCAGACAGTCAATAAATTATACAATGCATAAATTTATTCATCAAACATCAAATATCATTTAGCGTCTAGCAGTCCTAAACTGTCGGCTCTGCCGATACGTCTGCTGACTTCCATAGACTTGAAAGTTTCCGATATTAATTTTTGGTCTCTTAAAATCTCTTGTCTTTTAAACTGCGAAAACTTTCCGGGACCACCCACGTCGCCATTTCCGATGATTAGTTCACCGATCCCAATGCCGTTTCTGCATTAATATGCTTCCAATCCCGTGATTTTAAGTCATATTTACGGGACAGCCGGTAATGTATTCCACTTCTTTCCTACTTTCAACACTTACCCCTCTGTCGGAGGGGTAAGTCTGTTGAAGGGTAAGTCGTCCAATGCAGAACACATCTTTCTATCGCGTTTGGGGCAATGGCGCGATTGCAGTCCAATACAAAGCTTTTCAACACACAGATCGCGAGGCTGATAAACAGTCCGTGTTTATTATAGTGAGCGAAGGCTGCTCTGCTGAAGGTCCGCTTTGCTGCCCAAAATAGCGCCGGGGCAGCACGGCTGGCTGGCTGGATGGATGGTTGGCATTTAGGGGGTGTTCAAGGGTTTGCAGCAAAAGCTTCTCTAGTTTTGCCGACGCTTTTTTCGGTGTTTTCGGCATTAACGTCGAAAATCGTCACATGTTGAAAGTAAGGTTCCATAGATCCTCTAATGCAGCACTGACCGGGGGAAGGTTTAGTGATTTAGGGAAATCCAACTTGGGCTACAATCTTTGCTCGTAAGAATATCTCCTAGGATAGACAAGGACATTCCAGAAAGAATTACTCTACCAAAATTGGAATAAAAACAAAAAAGTAGTATAAAAACTAGAAAATTACCTGGATCTCCTTAGATGGCCAGATCGGTAGTTTTAAGCTCAATTCCTAGCGGATGGATGTCTCTTTGGTCAGAGTTCCAGGGGTGTTTTTTTTAATTTTCTTAATTCCAACTTTCACTTTTGCAATAATTCCAGAAAATTTATTCTTCCAAAAACATTAATAACTTCCATGTATTTCAAAAAAAGTAATAACAATCCTCATCAGTTTTAGTCTTGCACTCACGCCCAATAATTGTTTAGTTCCCCAACTCGCTCTCTTATCTTTGTCGTTGACCATCAAATTGTGACAGACGCATCAAATAATTCTTATTTACCAGACGCACTATATTGCAACAAAATTGCACTCTTGTTGAACTGTTTACTTTTTTGTTGTTTATGTGATCTAGCAAGAAAGTGCGCAAACCCTTTAAATTTATTAAATTACTATGTCACACTTCTTTTCTATTCTTCTGGAACTGTGCCAATTTCTATGATTTTGCCGCGAACTTGAATTTCAATATCTTTCCTGTCAAAATGTCCTGCAGTTGGCCTGTCATTGTGTTTGATCAGAAATTATGTATTATGCCATATCCAACAACCGTAATACCTCTAATTACTCCCCCCTATAATTACTCCCCGTATGGATTTTCAGGTATTACGATACTTCGTCATAGATCCCACTTTGGATATATACCGCTTCACGTACTGTACTTTGATGCACCGTTACCTTTGCTGAAACTTGAACTAAACCCTCTTTGTTCAGAGCAATCGGCAGAGTATTCGATGTGGCAGAACCAGAATTCAAAGACCGGAGCCGGTAAGAGTGCAGGACACAGCGACAGTCAACGACCTAGCTGTTCGACCACAGGCGACTCGGGGACTAATCAAGGACAGACGTCGATTGCATGCTCAGTATGTTTTTGGCTGGCAGCCATTTGTCGCAGAAATTTACCTAGCTCCGAGAATTTTTGGCCAAAAATGGAAATTTCCAACTTTTTTCCAAATTTTTGTCAAAATTTTTACGCAGAATCAGAATTCTTGATCATTTTTGAGTTGTAAACTTCATTAAAACAACTTCGTTGTTCATTTTCTGAGAAATTTTAGAAAAAAATTTTTATCCAGGATGTCCCCAAATATTTTTCCTGAAACATTTTAGAAAAAATTTTATCCAGGATAATCCCATCAAAATTTGTATCTATTACCGGTTCGATGACTTCTGTTATAATTTAGTGCAAAGATAAAGATCACGACTTCCGGCAGGGCGGATGCTGCTCGCAGTCTCCTCAGAAAAAGTTGGCCAAGTGCAACGCCGAGCTGATGGCGTGCCGCAAAGAGAGAGACAGTCTGGCAAAGTCCAACAAAGCCTTCAAAGAGAAACTGCGCATTGCGAAAGAGAGCTCCTCGGTCGGTTCACAGTTTTGTTAGTTCAGGAAAAATTTTCCGGAAAAATTCCTCCAAGTCTTCTCTATTAAAAATCCTTCTCCATTAATTTGTCGGAGTTGGCTCTATTGGCTGAAGACATCCAGAAAATCCAAAATATGTCTCTCGATCAGGACTTTTAGGAATTTGGCACCTTTTTTTGTAGCGAGAGCATTTCCGGGCAAAGTAGGGGTCATTGTCAATATTGACGCTCACATTTTCCCGAGTTACGATTTTTCGGCAGATTTCATCCAGAAATCACGTCAGTCAGTTTTTCGGCCCAGTTCCGGGATTTCGGCCAAGTTTTTCGGATCCCGGATTAATTTCAGATTCCACAATATCATTGGCACGTGTTCGTCCGGGTCCGAATCAACGGTGCATCCCTCGGTCCGGTTCATCGGACCGGCCCAATGTGGAACCTGGATTGAGATCTGGACCGGCTCCTTCAAAAAACATTCAATACCTAAGGCAAAAAAGACAAGGAGACGAAGAGAACAGGAAGATGAGCAGCAGAGGGAATATAAAGGACCGTTACCTTTAATAGTGCATACAATGGCCAATGTCCTTTGTTCTTTGTCGGCATCTAACCTCTTGTCTTTATTGGCCTCAGGATGTGCAAATGTAAACTTTGCATAATTGTGACCAAAGGGTAAAGGCAACGGCGCTTACCTTCTTTGCCCGATTAGAGATGCGCTGCGCGAACAGGAATGTTTCTATGGAATGACTCACTCTTGATCATTTGTTGTTTGGCAATGAGACATGACTTGTATCGGGACAAGTCATTTAATCCTGGCCCTGCTCCGGTATAACGAGCCCGCTTCCGAACTCACTCTGACTGATGGAGATCCGGGCCCGCCCATTCTCGAAGTACGCCAACATTCTTAGAGTCCTCAGGCAAGAAAGACAATGGGGAGGGAGCGTTGTCACTCTCAGTCAAAAAATGACAGATCCTGAAACTGATCCAATAATTTTTATATTTTTGATTGAGAATAAATAAATTTATTTCAAACAATTTTGGGTTTGAACAAATTTAGCCCAGGGCCAAATTTATTCGCATTTATTTCGATTTTGCAACAATGTTCAGAGTTTTAGGCCCAGTTTTGGGCCAAATCAGGTATCGAATCAGGTGTTTTGTGTCGAGAAACGTCCCACATAGTCTCATCCGAGAGCGCGGACTCTTGGGTTTCATTTGGGTCATTACAAATTCTTCCAGAATGTTCCAGACCAAAGTTGTGGCAGAAATTGTAGGCTTCATCCCAACCTGAAATCCTGAAAGTAAAAACATTTTTCCTATAATATTCACTTAGAAAAAAGTGCTTACCTGTGATTTCAGATGATTTGCGAGTGCGAAGTGCTAACGGCCGACTTGAGTGAATGCAAATCTGAGCTGAAAGAGTGCCGCGCGGAATTGGACAAGTTTCGGGAGCAGAGCAAATGTCTGGCGGAAGCGAACAAAGATCAAAAAGAAAGACTGGACTTTGCACAGGAAAAGATCCAACAGCTAACGGTTTGTGGATTTTGAGATTTGTGAATTTTTTTGGGAGAAATGGAAAACTTTAACCATATATGGACTCAGGTAAAGGAAATTAAAGAGTTTCCGAGGTATGACGCTTAGGGTTAGGCTAATGCTTCACTCATGCTTTTGCCTTTAAGCTTAAGCTTGAGCTTAGGCTTAAGTTTATGATCAAGCTTAAGTATCTGAAGAAAATCTCGCTTGGATTCAAGTTCTAGGATAAGATCAGGCTCAGATTCAAGTTCTAGGATAAGTTCAGGCTTAGATTTAAGCGTCAAATAAGATCAGGCTTAGATTCAAGTGCGTAAGATCAAACTTAGATATGAAGATATTCTTCACTTGCACTTATAAAATTTCAGGATGAGCTGTCAGAAATCAAGCTGAACGAGACTCTCGCCACCCAGCTCCAGGCCAAAATGCAAGAAATGTCAGCCAATATCCAATCCCAGCAGCACAAGCAAATTCGCGCTCAGCTCATGAAGTGTGAGTCAGACCTGCAGATGGAAAAGAAGCGGCACGCCGAAACTATGGCCAAACTCGAGAACGCTCAGAAGGCATCCCAGGTAGAGTTGTTCAAAATTGAAAGCCTTGAAAGTTGTTTGCGGGGAAGAGATCCGGAAGAAAATCCGGCAAAATTGGTTTTCAAAATTGGTTTTCGCGCCGAAATTCGTCTTTCTCTGTCAAAAAAAAGTAGTTTTTGAGCAAAAATGCGTTTGCTTCTCAAAAAGTCTAATGCTAGGACTAGGCAAATTGGGGTTTGCCGGGGGAGAGGGTTTCCAGAGGGGGTTGGCCATAACTTTTTTTATTTTCATGCCAGGGTAGTTGATTACTTTTGGAAAAGTGTAGGGCCAACTGTCTACCAGGTGGCGATATAATTTTTGAGCCTGATATTTATGCGTTTAAATTCGCGCCATTTCAGTTTAGCCCCTTTAGAAAGGGGTTAAACCTCAAATCTAATATCGGTAATCCCTTTAGAATACGATTTTAGAGATGATTAGCAATATCAGATTTGAGCTAACCCCCTTCTAAAGGGGCTAAGCTGAAATGGCGCGAATTTAAACGCATAAATATCTGTCGCAGAAATTATGTTGCCACCTGGTAGTTTCTAAAAATGGAAGTAAAAAAAATTTACCCCACGTTTAACCCCCTAAAATATGCACCCCTTTGAAAAATCGTGTTTTTCCAGCTTTTTCAGAGGGGGTTGCATATTTTAGGGGGTTAAATGGGGGTAAAAAATTTTTTCCGATATTTTAGTAACACTCAATCCCACTTTAGAAACCTCGCCGAGGCCTGAGTGTCGTGCCGACCGGGAGCAATGCCATGGCCAATTATGGAAGCTTCGCCGCAGAGCTCAAGAAACTCGACGCAGAACTCTACAAGACCAAATTTACAGAGGCCGAGAAACGATTCCGAGAGTCGGACGCCCAGGTGAAGACGCTCAGGGCCACACTGATCGAAGCGGCGGCGGAGCAGGCGGAGCTCGAGAGCAAAATCAGATCGCTGGAGGCAAAACTCGGAGACAATCGATTTGACTCGGGAAATTTTTCGGGCACGGACGCCGAAGCCGCGATGCAGGTGTTGAACGAGAAGTTGTTAAAGTCGAGATTCATAGAGGAAAGTCTGAAGGTGAGTTCATTTTTGGTCTTGATCCCGAAGTCAGGTGGGGAGAAGTGGGAATTAATGCTGCGTCAGAGAAGTGAGAAATAGTATGGAAAAGTTGGAGGAAGAGAGAAAAATGTTGATGAAGAGGGGCGGGCCCAAAATTTTTGAGAGGCCAAAAATCACTTATTGCTAGGTCGAGAACTAATATGATTTCACCCGCAATTATCCATAAAGTAAAATTTACTTTCTCCTTTAAGGTAACCTACTTCTCCTTTAAGGTATTAGTGTCCTAACTAAGCCTGCCAAGGATTTACTTAGTAAATCCTTGGCAGGCTTAGTTAGGACACCAATACCTTAAAGGACAGATCTGAGCTAGAATTGAAATGGTAAAACGATGACAAATGCAAAAGTGCCGCGCGCGAGTTCAAATGGACATTTTGGATTGATTTTTTCGCTATATATCGCCAGGATCGTCTCAGACAGTCATGGTACCTTTGTAAAATTTGTTCAGCTCACCGAGCTGTACACGATAGTATACTTTTTACAGGGTACCCTATGTGTGCTAACCCCCCAAAAATGTCCATTTGAATTCGCGCGCGAATTTTATGACGCCTCTTTTTGCTGACAACATCTCTTTTGCTGTCCCAACTTCGATTCTGGCTCAGATCTGGAGTTTAAACACCTCACTTTCAGTCACAAATCAAGGACACGACGGAGCTATGCGACGCAAAAGAGAACGCACTGTACCTTTTGGCCGTGGAATTGGAAAAGTACAAGAGCGACCTGAAGGTCTCGGCTGAAAAATGTTCGCAGTTGGAAACTGACATCGCTGCCGTGAAAGAGAAGAAGGATGCCACCGACTTGGAGAACCAGAAAGTCAAATGGGAACTAAGCTTGGCTGTCGCGAAGGAATTTGAATTGAAGGTAATCATTTTTTTATTCAGTTTTTCTAAAATGATAAACCTGCAGGTTATGGATTGTTGGAAAAAAATGTTTGAAGTCCAAATCACGCATCAATTTATGGCCAAAAAATTGGCTTATTGCGAAAATTAGAAGAGAAATAGCATTGTTCTCTAGCTGTCTGTCAATTTACGGATCACAGCTGCTATAATGGTCTAAGTAGGACGTCTATATAAAGTTAGTTAGTCTATATAGGACGAGAAGATTCTTAAAGATCAAACATCAAGTTTTACACTTTTCTATATTTTTCTGATTGTTTATCGATTTTTCTAGTTTATTCATATTTTTCCGACGTTTTACAATTTTTCACAAAATTCTAGCAAAAACAAAAATGTTATAAGTTTTCAATGACCTTATAAGGAATTTTTCATGGTGTCAATGCCAAAATCTGTTGCGAGAAAAAATTTGAATCTGTGTCGTGTTAAACTTTTATACCTGTTTCATATGACATACTAACCTGTCCAATGTTCAGGAGAAGGTGACACAAGGCGACAGCAAAGTGTCGCATTTGGAGAAGCTCTTGAAGGAAAAGCTGGAGCAGATGAAATACTCGGCGAGAAGCGTCGAGAAGCTGAAGCACGACGTGCGCAGCTGGGAGACGGTGGTCGACAGACGTAACCGCGAGAAGAAATCCTTGAAGGCCGAAATCGATTCGCTGGAGAAAAAGCTGCAAGAAGAGAGGAAAACGAGAAAGAAGATCGATGTTAGTTTTTTTATTTTTCGTATTTATTTTTAGTATCTTTAGTCCCATATTTTCAGGATCCCGAAAGTGAGCTGTCACAGGTGTGGAAAAAATACGCGGAAAAGCAGAAAGCGATCCTGAACTTGCAGGCTGAGGTGGAAGTGGCCCGGAAAATCGAACATGACATGGGGATCCAGCTGGAAACATGCAGCTCGGGTGAGAATTTGTTTTAGCTTTCGACTTGGGTTGGGGCAGACTTGATCCTGAATCGATCCAGGAAAACTTATCAAAGAAATTTATTTGATGTTAGCTTAAAGTGTTTGTATATTGTGTGTGAGTCCCAGTCAAAAGACCGTGCGCCATTTTCGCCATAACTTTTTTCTGGAACATTCTAGAAGGATGAGTAATGGCTTAAATCAGGGCTAAGTTCATGGGGCATCGATCAGTATTTTGCACGCCGGATCTCGATTCAAGATTCTTGAGTTTCAAGTCTTTTTGTCTCGTCCCCCGAATTTTAGAAAATTCGAGAATTTGTGAGAAAATACTTGAATCTCGAAAACTTTGAATCGAGATCCGGCACACAATATACAGATCGGTATCCTAGAGTCTTTCCTCTCATCTGAGCCATTACTTATCCTTCTAGAATGTTCCAATGATAGATAGGTAGCTAGGTATTGGTAATGGAGATTGTACCTTTGAGCTTTTTATAATCGGACTCAGGACTATTTACTAGCCCCCCCCCCAAAAAAAAAAGAGGAAATTACCCGCGGGCCTCTAAAACTACTACTATACCCAGTGGTCCGTAATATTTTTTTGGCAAATACGTTTGTCACTAATTTGGGATTATTATAAAAAATGTTCTTAATCTAACCCCTTTCTCCATATTTCCCCTAGGAAATCCCAGATCCATGGATTCCATACAAAAATTTATCTCAGAAGGTCCAATCCAAGCGAAACTTTTGCCCTATTTTAAGTTCATGCTTAAGTTCTAGACCTTAACCTTAGGATTCTTCTTTAAGCTTTTCCTAAGCTATCATCTCGAATCTTAAGCAATAGACTCTGACTTAAGCTCATGCTTAAGTGCGAGCTATTGACCTATTACGAGTTGAATCATTTCCATTTTCAGAACTTTTGGAAGCCCGGAAGCAGCTGAAAGACACTCAGAAAACTCTGGAAGAAGAGCGTTTCCAGTTCGTGGAAGAAGTTCCGGAGAAAACACGCCAAGAGTTGGGAAAGTGCACTTTTGAAAACGGCAAGCTCAAGCAGTCCCTCCAGAAATCCGAACGCCAAGTCGAAGAGCTCGTCAAGAGGCTGCAGGCGCTTGTCGCCGAAATCAAGCAGCTCAGGGCCGAATACGCCGCAGCTGAAATGAAGATCCAGGAACTCTCTCAGGAAAAGTCCAAATCTGAAGCGGACGTGAAGAAGCTTCTAGAAGCCAAGTCCCGAGAAGTCAAGGAGCAAGCCTCGGAGTTTGAGGCTGAAATCGAAGGTCTCAAGATTGAAAAGGCTCAGGTGGAAGCGAAGCTCCGGGAGACCCAAAAATTGCTGGAGGAAGAGCGGAAACTTTCGACCGACGAAAAGCTGAAGAAGGATCTCGAGAATTCGATGAAGCGCCGGAAGGAGTTGGTTGTCGAGAACGATAGACTGAAGCAGCAGCTGCGCAAGTCCGAACAGAGCGTCAAAGAAGTCGAGAAACGGGTCTTGACAGCCGATGCGCAACTTTTGAAGCCGCAAAATGAGCAAAAAATCCAGGAAACTTCCCAGCAGAGTTCGGACTCCGCTACAGAACGCCAACAAAACGCCAAGATCCAGGAAATGTCGGTGTACGCAGGCAAACTAGAGGGAAAAATCGCTGACCTGAATGAAAAAGTGTTCTGCCTGCAGGCAAAGTTGGAGGATGCGCAGAGGAGAGAGGCGGAGTGGAAAGAGGACGAGAAACATTACTTTGCGATGAAATCCATAATGCAAGACTGCTTCACGAAGATACCTGCCTCGGCTGTAAGTGTTTGCTCTAATTTTTGTGGGTTGTAGCGAAATTTTGACAGAATGCCAAAAATGGCGGGATTTTGATCAAAGATTATGGTGAAATTGAATTTTTCCGAGTATTCCAAATTTTGGATTCGGAAGTACCAAAACAGCAATTTTTGAAAATTTTCTGCTCCGTTTTTTGGCCTAAGTAAATTCTGGCCAAAAATTTTTCGCTAATTTTTTAATTGCGACAACCTAAAATTTTGGAAAAAACTAAAATTTTTCGCATTCCTCAAATTTTCCTTCAAATATGTTTAATTTCAGGATCGAAAACGAACATCCGACAACTTCGACGTCGATGAGTCCTCGCCCAAACGACAATGTCATTCGCCCGTCAAAGAGGAAGCGTCTCAGAAATGCGGTGACATAAAAGAGAACAAGCCTTACCGCAAACCGAGCCAGGTTAGTTTTGAGAAAGTCTTTGGTGTTGAAGTCTTTAGTTTTACCTCGAGTTTCAGGATTGGATGATGGCCAGAGAGACGAACTTGATCGCGCTGCAGGATTCCGTCAATGCTTCTCAGCAAAATGAAACAGGTCAGTGAACTTTTATAGTTCATTTATACTAGCACTGTTTTTGTAATAAAGCAGCTTAGTTTAATCGTAGTCAGTTTACCGATCGGTATATTCTACGACGGATCTCAGTTCAAGATTCTCGAGATTCAAGTCTTTTTGTTTCAAATTCTCGAATTAAAAAAAATTGAGACATAAAGACTTGAATCCGAAGAACGTTGAATCTAGATCCGGCATGCAATATACCGAATGGTAGCCAAGAGTCTTAGCTTTGATTTAAGCCATTATTCATCCTTCTAGAATGTTCCAGAAAAAAGTAATGGCGAAAAATGGCTGCGGGATGTTTTGACCGGGACTCAGGCTGAACAGCCTATGGGCATACTTTAGGCTTAGACCTTAGGCAAGTTTTGTCTGTTAGACTCAATCAGAACCCTTATATGGGTAGAGAGAAATGGGGTATTAGAGAAATATACCAAACCATGATTCTTGACTATTTATTTCATGGATCTGATGACCAATCCTCAAACTTTTTCTGGGACTGTACTTGTAAATGTGAAAGGAAATATGCAACTTATCCCATTTAGATGTCAGCCGTGGAAAGGACACGCCATTGCCTCCCGACTCGACCAGCAATCACGAGACAGACCCTCAACAGAACGTCGCGCCTGCGGCCTTGACGACTGAAAAGAACGCGTAATCGAACTGAATCAGTTAATCATTAATTGAATGACCTTTTATATTTTGATTGTGAATATTTTCCTCCGATGCATTTTCTCTTTAAGTGCCAAGCATTTAGCCTCGAGCTAATATTTGACTTCTTTTCACCGTTATGGGTACTCTTGACTTACAAATTTAATCCTTTCTAATAAAATGTTACCTTCAAAGATGTGTGATCATATAATATAGAGAGAGCCAACTCTCGATATAAGACATATATTGGGGTCTATAAGCTGGGTTAAAAGAAAAAGTAGGAGGGGAAAAGATAGACCTATACTTGAAGACAGACACTTGAAGTCTCCAAGGTTGATCTTAAACTTGAACTTAAATTAAGCGAATGTCTAAGTATGCTTTGTCCTTACAAGGCGTTGTTTTCCTACTTTCTATCCTGAGAGATATCTCTGGCCTGCTAGAGTCCAAGCCTGACAAAGTTAAGAGATCAAAGACCAACTCAAAAATGGCAAGTCAAATGGACAAGATTTTATGAATATAAGATGGATAGTTACAGATAGAGCCAACTCTCGATTTAAGCATCTACTATATGAATGATGACTCATCACAGTGCAGGATCCTGCTTCAGAACGAAATATCACATCGACACATTTAAGAAAGATATGCCCATTTATAGTAGTCACAATGAATAAATTCCGCAATTCTCAGCCAAACATGATCGAACAGAAATCGTAGCTAGTTTTTTAAGCAACGTCACCTATACCTTGTTTGGTAGCATTAAAAACGTAACAAAATTGTCTACAACTACTACTATGGGAAGCGATTTTTGAGTGTCACCTTAATTTGCAAAAAATCTGTCTAAGAGTGTGAGGACACAAAAATCCTCGAAAAGTCGAGATTCTCGAAATAGGCCAAATACAAGTCATTTTCTAACGGTACCAAACAAGGTATAGGTCACTTTGCCGAAAAAAAAACTAGTTACGATTTCCGTGAGACGAACTATGGCGAATAATGGCAAATTTTAGCCGGTGTGACATTTATAAATGGTCATTTCTTTTGAAAAGGTATAGTTGTGGTATTCAGGCCTGACTCACGGTCCTGGCCTCACGAGTCATTATCTATAGTCTACATGATTTGTGCTTTACTTACTGAAATCGGCTATTATTCGGCAGTTTTCGAGAATCTCGAATTTTTAAGCGTTTTGTATTTGATAGGCGATATTTGGAAATAAGCGATCTCAAAATCGCTTCCTACGATTGATAGCCAGTTCTGTTCCGTTCTAACGGTACCAAACAAGGTATAGGAGACTTTGCCGAAAAAGTGTACATTCCTCGAACATGCAAAGTCGCAAAATGCCTTTACAAGTCTAAAAATTTTGAAAATTGCCTGTATCTTGTTGGAATTGTCCCGTCAGAGATGGTCATTACCAACATCAGTTATGCTTGACTGTGAAATGACTTTTTGGCAATTCTCGAGAATCTGCCTTCGGGATTTCTGATCGATCCAGATCTTTTTTTATTTAGATCATTTAAATCGCTTTAAAAATCTAAAGACATTTTTTGAGCATTTCCTGCCAAATACACTTTTTCTAGCTTATGTCAACAAGCCATTTTTGTCGAATTCATTTTCGACCTTTCTCGGTTTTTCCGGAAAAATGTACTAGTTTGGCAATCCATTGTTTACAGAACGCAATAAAACTGGCTTAAATCGTGGGAGCGATTTTTGAATTCGATTCAGGCGCGAGCAGATCATCGAAAGGCAAACAAAACCTAAATCCACTCAAACAAGATATGAGGGTATGAAATTCACAAATTTTAGAAGTAAATGCGCAATTTTGTCAGCACCTATTTTCCTGTAAAATCGAAGGATGGTGTTTTCCAAAACAAACTTTTTTCGGCAAAGTCACCTATACCTTGTTTGGTACCGTTAGAACCGGAACAGAACTGGCTATCAATCGTAGGGAAGCGATTTTTGAGATCCGCTCTATTTCCAAAAATATCGGCCCGAGAGTATCAGAATACAAAAACGCTTAAAAATTCGAGATTCTCGAAAACTGCCGAATAATAGCCGATTTCAGTAAGTAAAGCACAAATCATGTAGACTATAGATAATGACTCGTGAGGCCAGGACCGTGAGTCAGGCCTGAATACCACAACTATACCTTTTCAAAAGAAATGACCATTTATAAATGTCACACCGGCTAAAATTTGCCATTATTCGCCATAGTTCGTCTCACGGAAATCGTAACTAGTTTTTTTTTCGGCAAAGTGACCTATACCTTGTTTGGTACCGTTAGAACCGCAACAGAACTGGCTATCAATCGTAGGGAAGCGATTTTTGAATATCGAATTATTCTTGAAGTTATCGGCCTTGGAGTGCGGGATGGCAGAAATCCTCGAAAAAGGCGAGATTTTTTCACTGGGGTACTGGAATGACGGTCAGAGAAAAAATTTTTAGACGGCAGCGATGATTGATTTTTTGCTCCAGTATTCTAAATAACAACCTCCTGCAACAGTGTGTCCAAAAATATCACCACACTCGATGATTTTATCTTCTAGAATTCATTTCCAGTTTTTAGTCGCTTAAAAGGGCCAAAATTGGCCAATTTTTTTTACCTCAGTGCAAAAATGTCTACTTTTTCCAGGATTTCTGACAGCTCACACTCTATGCCCGATATCTTCCGAATTAAGTCGATATTGAAAAATCGCTTCGCAACATTTTATAGCCAGTTCTGTTGCGGTTCTAACGGTACCAAAGAAGGTATAGGTGACTTTGCCGAAAAAAGACTAGTTACGATTTTCGTGTGACCAATTTTGATCGAAAATAGCTGTTTTTAGCCGACTTGACTACTATAAATGGTCATAACTTTTCAAAAATAGCCACGCTGGTGTTTGTGTCTGGTGCATTATTCCGCTCAAAGATGGGTCGTTACGAGACATACAAAGTTTTGCACTGCACTTCTGGAAAATGACTTCTGTTTGGCCTGTTTCGAGAATCTCGACTTTTATAGGATTTTAGAACCCTCACACTTTTAGACAGATTTCATTCAAATTAAGACCGTATTCAAAAATCGCTTCCCAACGTTTTATAGCCAGTTCTGTTGGGTTCTAACGGTACCAAACAAGGTATATGTGACTTTGTCTAAACAAGACTAGTTACGATTTCTGTGAGACGAACTATGGCCAAGAATCGCAAAATTTGGCCGGTTTGACTACTATAAAAGATCATATCTGTCCAAATCGTGGTATCCAGACCTGACTCAAGATCCTGGCCATGGCATCGGCGAATCCGGATCCGAATCTCCTTTCACTGTCTGCACAAAGCCTATACTTAAAGCATTGTTTTTGGTTATCACATACTATTTCTATCTCTCTTTCTTTGTAAAAATATAATGCCGAAAAAAAGAATATTCCAGCGTCCTGCCTTTTTTCAAGCATCGTTTCGTTAAAAGCTGGGAAAACGTGTATCTACGTCTCTACACTACGAATACAATAGATTGTTATTCATTAAATTTTAATAAATAACAATCTATTGTATTCGTAGTGTAGAGACGTAGATACACGTTTTCACAGCTTTTAACGAAACGATGCTTGAAAAAAGGCAGGACGCTGGAATATTCTTTTTTTCGGCATTATATTTTTACAAAGAAAGAGAGATAGAAATAGTATGTGATAACCAAAAACAATGCTTTAAGTATAGGCTTTGTGCAGACAGTGAAAGGAGTACCGGATTCGCCGATGCCTAGTGCTGAGTCATCATCTGTGGTCTACGGGATTTGAGTTTTACTTTCAGAAATTTACTTTATTCGGCCGTCCACTTTAAGTCCCTAAGTGTGCTATGCCCTTATAAGGCGTTGTTTTCCTACTTTTTATCCTGTGAGATGTCTTTGGCCTGGAAGAGTTCATGCCTGACAAAGGTAAGAGATCAAAGACCTAGTCAAAAATGACAAATCAACTGTCCATCATCAGAAATTTTGACAATGGATATCTTATCGCGCAGAAGATTCGTTGATCAGGAATATTGTCTTGACTGATAGCTTGAGTGTTCTATTTAATTTACATTTATCAAAAATTTTGATTACTTGTGCACTATTAACATAAACGGTGAAGCCAAGCGCTGCTGCTCTTCTCGCTTTTCCTTTGAGAAGCAAAGCAGGAAATTGGCATTTGAATTTCTCAGCCCTTCAACTCGATGCCAGATTGTTGGCTCTCTGCCAGCTTTTTCTGTCGGCCATTCTTAGCTTGCTTTTCCTTTCAATGGCGGCCATCATTTTCTGAACAGTTTTGAAATTGGGAATCATTTGATATCTGTACGCGCAGCAGATTTTTGATCGGGATTATGGCATTTCGTGTGGGTTTGGGCGATGTTTGATCTCTTATATATTTTTCTCAATCAAATATTTGGAGTAATGTTATTTTTTGCAACAAAATGTCTTAAATTTATAGCGATTTTCTTCTGAAATGAAAATTTCATGAGAATTTTTTAAGGATCATTGATCTTTAGGAGCTTAAAGGGTGTTCATAAGGATCCTTTAAGATGTTGTGCTTGAAGGAAACCCATCCTCGGATTTTTTGCGATTTGATATATTATCGCGCAGAAGATTTGTTGATCATCATGATTGCTGTCTTGATTTGATACCTTGAGTGTCCTGTTTGTAACGGTATTTTCACCTGAATCAAGTTTATAATTCTCTTACAAGTGAGGCTAAGGACAGTAATTTAATAAGTGAACCGGCCTTTACAAACTTTTCGTACACTTAAGCTTTAAGTTTGGTCTTAAAATGTACCTTGGACACCTCGGCACAGACTAATCGACTAAGCTTAGGTTTAGCTTACAAGGAACACTCATCTGGTGAAACGCTCACCTGGGGAAACGTGATGGATAGGAATTTACCCCACCTTGCGGGCATTCGAACGGTGCCAACCATTTTGGCGAACCAGTGACGAAAAAAAAAGTTAGCATGATACGGAAAATTGGATTTTTACAAGGAAAATGCGAGAAAATCCGACTTCAGAGGCCGTTTTCGGGCGTTTTTGTCTATGAAAGTGCCAAAAATAATGTCATATTCGTGTTCCCCGCAATTTTCTGGGTAAGATAGGGCCTTTTCCAGAATTTTTTGAGAAAAAAATTTTTTCACCTTTTTTCACCTGGTAGCAAAAAAACGTGAAAAAATTTTTTTCTCAAAAAATTCTGAAAAAGGCCCTATCTTACCCAGAAAATTGCGGGGAACACGAATATGACATTATTTTTGGCACTTTCATAGACAAAAACGCCCGAAAACGGCCTCTCAATATAGTCGAAGTCGGAAGGCCGAGGTCATAGGATCGTTTTAAGACCAAACTTAAAGCTTAAGTGTACGAATAGTTCGTAAAGGCCGGTTCACTTTTTCTCCCCAAAATTACTATCCAAGTGGTATTTGCGCATTGCATTAACTCAAAAAAAATTTATATCGATACATTATTTCCAGTATTGACTTCAAAAATGCCCGCTCGAGCAAAAAATCGATTTTTGGCAGAACATTTTTAGGGATTTTGAGAAAAAATTGTCCATATCAGGTTTGAGCTAAATGATTATATATCCGAAATTCTGTATCATCGCTGTACTTTGAACTCTGAATTGTGGGGAATTTGATACATAAATAACTGACGTTCGATTAAATTTCAGAGCCATCACTTTGCTTTTATTCCATTTCCAATCCTTATTCAATGGCGAACACGAGCAATATTTTGCTCCCGGACTTACCCGAGACTCAGGTAATACAAACAAATTTTTGCTCATTAATTTTTCCACGAAACATTTAGGAACATGGTCTCAATCAGTCTCAAAGCTCGGCGTTTCAAAGTGGGACAGCTCAGCGTCGGCTTCCGGAAGCCAATCCCAGAAATGCTCCAGGAAAAGAACGCGAAATTGCAGAGCGTGTAAACGCTCACGTGACAACGCTTTCTGAAGGTAATGTCTAGGGTTTTGAGAATAGAGACTGTTTTTAACCAAATTTTAGTTTACCATTTCCTCTTTCTTAATCTTCAATTTCCTTTTTCTTCCCAAATTTTATTACTTTTATGTCCCAAATTTTGAAATTTGGTGCAAATATACATTATTGTAGTTAAAATTCAATCGCCCCGGGCCGTGTGGCTATACTACGGCTGAGAGGCGGCACCTGAAATGGCCCAAAACCGGTGTCAATCGACTTGTCTCGACGAGATAAGACGAATGGCACCAAAATTCGGCGTCGCAAACCCGTTTATGGGTTTTTATGGCC
The DNA here is from genome assembly GCA_022814885.1 of Ditylenchus destructor. Lineage (NCBI taxonomy): Eukaryota > Metazoa > Nematoda > Chromadorea > Rhabditida > Anguinidae > Ditylenchus > Ditylenchus destructor. The sequence continues at coordinate 33,655 of JAKKPZ010000224.1, forward strand.
TGGGGCAATTCTCGAAATCCATGATATCCCCCTATGGTTCCAAAAATTTTTTTTCGCAATTTTGCCTGAAAACGTGTAATTAGGGGTTTTCGACCATGCTGATTCCAAAAAACACATTTTTAGGCTCCGCCCACTTAGGCTCCGCCCACTTTTCAAAATTCAGCCAATCAGCGAAAAATCGTCCAAAAGTTCGGGATTCTGCACAGCAGCCTAAGGGCCTCAGCAGCCTAAGCCCCAAGCCTAACCTAAGTCCCCTTAAGCCTAAGCCTAAAGTAAGCCTAAGCCTAAACAGCAGCCTAAGGGCCTGTTCGCCTAACGGGGGGCGAATTGAGCTTAAAATCGGGCCCGAACTCAATGTTTCGATTTTCATATCAGGGAACCGTGTTCCAGGGTTGAAAATTGGCACGGATCGGGCATTCCGATTTGAACTAATTTGTTTCGTTTTAAATTAAATCCCATACAAAATAGAATTTTTGGTGAAAGAGAACGATGTTCACACTAAGAACTGTTAGCTTAACCCTAAACCTTTTGTATCAAATTTTTGTTATACAAATTTGTCAGAAAAATGCTACAATTATAACAAATTTCATATAATTAATTGCAACTAATGTATATTATTCAGCGGAAACAAATCCGGAACCGTTACTCCAGGAAAACCGCAATCTCAAAGACTCGCTGCGCAGGTCCGAAAATGCCGTCTACAAACTACAGAGCAAGCTCGAGGAAAGCGAAACTCATAAAAACTACTGGAAAAAAGTGAAAGAAGACGCGGAAAAGAAGGCTCAAACTGCGCAGGAGTCGCTAGAGAATTCAAAAAAGTCCTTAACGAAAGATGTTCTCAGACTCCAAAGAATGCTCTCGAACTCTGAACACAAAGCGAAGGACTTGGCAGATAAAATTTCAAGGCTTGAGGCACAAATCGAGCGCCAGAAGACAGAAAAAGCTCAAAGCGAGGCAAGAACCCTCGAACAACAGACAGCAGAAAATGCCGGATTAAGGAATGCGGGTCTGAAACTCTTGAACTTTCTCAATGATTTGAAAACTGCGCAAAATGTGAGCGGCAGAGAGATTTGTCAGGTAAGCCTTTGTTGTTGTTTATTATTGTTCTTGTTTAACTTGCATATTATTTTCTGCCTATGCTTTTCGTTCGTTTTTATTTTGATTCTTTATTTTATGTGCTTGGTTAAAACCTACTTTGAGGACAGTTAATGCTGAAAATTCTACGTCTGAGAATTAGATAGGTTTTCGGCTAAATAACCCTTATAAGGGCCTACATTTAGACTTAACATTAGGACTTAGGCTTAAGCGCGTGCCACATTTGTGACACCAATAAGCTTTTCGCGAAAAATGCCGGACAAAAACGATACAGAAAGCCCAAAACCGCATTGGACCCGAAGTATTACCAGTTATGAGATTTTAGACCTTGAACAAAGCAAAATGGGTCTTTCTGAGGTCTAGTTCTCGTCCCTGGGCATGAATAGAGTTTTAGATGAGTGTAGTTGATCCATTTTTATAGACAAAGAGAAAGCGAATGAAGAACACAATGGCCAAGAACAGTGATTCCAAAAGTGATAGTGGTAGTGATAGTAATACCACTATCACTATCACTGTGGTATTACTTTAACTTAGACAAAGGAGAAGCAGCTCCTCGTTGCTGCAATCATAGAGATTTCTCTGCTGCGCGCTTTTATGTGCAGACATCAAAGAAATACTGTGTGCCTAATTGGTTTTCTATGGTGAAGGCAATCAGACAATTCTTTGCTAGTCTCACAAAGGGAAACAAAACTCTCTTTAGATGAAATGAAATATTTGGGTAGTATTACTGAAGTTATTGTGGTATCACGATAACTTCAATAATATCGCATTTGTTATCGTAATACCACGATAACTTCAGTAATACTACTCAAATATTACATTTCATTTACAAAACAAAGTGACCATTTTGGGACAAGTGGTTCATCATTTGGAAGTGGTTCATCCTTATGCTTTGAATTCCAGTGGTTCTTCAATACCGTTGTGTTCGATCTTATTCCAAGTTCCTATAATTACGTGATAAAATGTATATACAAAAATCAATACACACTTCTGAACACTTCGTACAGACGATAATTCTCCCCAACGGTTTTTGAATTTCCTTGAAAGTTAATATATTTACATTAGCGATCAATATTTTCCTCCGAAAACAACCTGCTTTTTCATGTTACTTTTATTGTAAAAGATGAACGAAAATTCCAAATTATATTAAAGTTCAAGGAAATTCAAAAACCGTTGGGGAGAATTATCGTCTGTACGAAGTGTTCAGAAGTGTGTATTGATTTTTGTATATACATTTTATCACGTAATTATAGGAACTTGGAATAAGATCGAACACAACGGTATTGAAGAACCACTGGAATTCAAAGCATAAGGATGAACCACTTCCAAATGATGAACCACTTGTCCCAAAATGGTCACTTTGTTTTGTAAATGAAATGTAATATTTGAGTAGTATTACTGAAGTTATCGTGATACCACGATAATAAAAGTGGTATTACTGAAGTTATTGTAATACCACGATAACTTCAGTAATACTACCCAAATATTTCATTTCATCTAAAGAGAGTTTTGTTTCCCTTTGTGAGACTAGCAAAGAATTGTCTGATTGCCTTCACCATAGAAAACCAATTAGGCACACAGTATTTCTTTGATGTCTGCACATAAAAGCGCGCAGCAGAGAAATCTCTATGATTGCAGCAACGAGGAGCTGCTTCTCCTTTGTCTAAGTTAAAGTAATACCACAGTGATAGTGATAGTGGTATTACTATCACTTTAACCAGTGATAGTGGTATTACTATCACTACCACTATCACTATCACTTTTGGATCACTGGCCAAGAATATAAAAAATTCAATCAATTGAATGCCTGATGCTACAACTCCCATTTTTATGGCGTATGTGACACAATCCCAAAAAATTTTTTGGAATTTTTATCCATCTCAGAATATGATTTTGCTGGTTTATTTGTTTTTAATTACTTTTAGCTGAATTTTTGCTAAAATGGCATAAATGTTGGTTTATATTTCCAAAAATTGGCAATAACCCGAAAAAAGAAAATTTGAATCAGCTATTCTGAGACATATTTATGGGGGTTGATCATAAATAATCCATGTTATATACGGACGCGTTATACAGAGATTTAGTTGTATTATATACGCCTTTATTAGGTCTGAGGAAAAGTTAGGGCTGTGCAATGCTAACCTTTCCTAACCTTTGCTAACCGCCCCAATGCTAACCCCAATCCTAACCTTTGAAATACAAGGGAGGTTAGCATGCTAACCCACTGCGGATTAATTCAGAAGAAAGTCGGTTATTTCCCACTATCTAATCGTGTCTCTCTTTCTCTGGCATCTAACTCAGAATCAGGCCAATAAAGAGCTAGTGTGCGGCGCCCCAATAAAACGCTCTCTTTGTCTCACGTCTCTTGTGTCTCCTCTTCGTTTCTGGTTATTGCACAAACAATGTGGGTTAGCATGCTAACCTCCCTTTTCATGGGTTAGCAAAGGTTAGGAAAGGTTAGCATTGCACAGCCCTAGGAAAAGTTCAAATACCACCCTCATATGAGTCATATATATAATTTCAGGCCTCGAATCAAAGTGCTGTCGCCGGAAATGAACAACTCAATTCCATAAATGAGAAGCTCAGAATGGAAATGAATTCGATGAAAGCGAAACTCGGAACGATTGAGAATCAAACACGTGAATCCACGGAACGTGAGCGCCATCTCAATCGATTGTTAACTGAAGCGACAGCCAGTGAGGCCGCATTGAAGAAGGAAATTGCGCAGCTCAAAACCAGCCTCGAGAGCACAGAAAGCAAATTTACGGAATTGGAGGCACGCCACAGCACTCTGGAAACAGAAGCTCAGGCTGCGCAGGATTCTCTCCTGAATTCGATCATTGAACTAACCGAGGAAAATCTCAGACTGCAAAGATTGCTCTCGGACGCTGAACACAACGCCAAAGAATTCGGTGATGAAATTTCTACTCTTGAGGCGCAAATCGAGCTGCAGAAAAGCCAAGAAGCTCAGGCCGAGTCAAGAATCGCGGCTCTCGAACGACAGTTAGCGGAAAAGTCGGACTTGGAAACTGAAAATCTCAAATTACGCGAAGCTACTGAAAATGCCCAAAGCAAAATTACATCATATGAAGGAAGATTCTCGGCTATGACCCTTCAAAAATCTCGAACCGAGGCATCAATGCGAACGCTGGAGGCGGAAATTCGTCGACTCTCAGATATCAATAGCCGGAGCGAGGAGAATTTTCTGGAATTGTCCCAGAAAAATGCCGGGTTAAAACAAGAAAATTTGAAGCTTCAAGATTTATTCCGTAATTCCGACGACATCAGAATTGGATTCGAGAAATTGGCTACGGAAGCAATGGCGAAAACAAAGGAACTACAAATCGAGAACGACAGGATGAAGATCGAAATCTGGGAGCTTTCGCTAGAGAAATCCAAATATGACGCGAAATTCAGGGAAATGGAGAAAGTGAAATCTGAAGCTGACAAGAAAATCCGAGAGCTCACAGGTAAAAAATTTAACAGTGTGTTAGAATATTCTAGAATTAATATGAAATCCCGTGACAATTATCGTGAAATACGCCTAGAACAGGCCCGCTAAGAAAAGCATTACACGTTTCTGAATATGTTTATTTCTCAATTTTTGAAAATTAAAAAATGAAAAAGACTGAAAATGCAATTCCTTTGATCTGGTTTTCTCCATTGGACGGTTTAGGATAATCCTTATAATAAGTCTGTGATGATTTTCCTCCCTCCGTCGGACGTTTTGAATTCCCGCCTTTTGGCATTCTGTATTTTTGGTGTCAGTGACGGTTTTCTCTGGAAGTGCATTCTTTATAGTGCTTAATTTATAAATAGACTGAACCAAACTCAGACTGAGCCAAACTCAGACTGAGTCTGAGTTTGCGAGCCACCGCAGGTGGCGAGCCAATCCTGTGGTCGCCCGACCTTCCACCTTGGAATGTGAGTGAAGTTAGAACAGAAAAGGCATACTGATATAGACTCCCCGCGCACTAGCGCGCGTTTGCGCGCTAGTCTTATGGAACTATTTTTTAGTTAAAGGCAAAATTTTCCCAAAAACCTAAATTGCACTTTTCAGATCTGAAGGCCAAAGCCGATGGAAACTTGGCAGAGTTTGAGGAAAAGCAAGCCATGTTTTTTGCCATAATGAAAAAAACAGAGAAGAAAATGGCCGACGCTGACAAGAATCGGAGTTTGGTGACAGCACTTCGATCTGAATTGGAAGATGCCAGAGCGAAGGAAGTGCTCTGGGAAGAAGCAAAGAAGACATTCTATTCCTTGGAAGCGCTTCTCGAAGAAATTTGGGCGAGAATGCGCTTATCGAAGGTAAGTGACATTTTTCTTATGAGTCAGAAAATCGAACGTTGTATCACACTCCTTTGTAAGCTCCTGATTTTTTGTTAAAAAAAGTAACAGATAGGAACTCCTAAATTCTTATCTCCGATTCGCTCACTCTTTTTTTGCCGATGAAGTCTGGTCTTATGTGGTGGTTCTTTAGGCTTATCGGGGGGGGGGGTTACCATATATATTTATATAGCAAAAAAATCAATAGGGGCCCTTTAATTCATTGGGTACCTGATTTAATATATTATTGGGTTTTGCTTTTGTAAAGTAATTGAATCGTTTAAGGTTGAAGAATCAAAATTCTTGGAGCTAAGGAAGCAAATGTGGGACAATTTTTCCGTTGAAGAAGAAGACATTTGGCCTTCTACGAGCTCAACTAAAATTCGTCGTGAAACAAGCGGCACTCCGGAACCATGCTCATCGACTTCAAATCAAGTTTCTATTGTGAACGATGAAGGCTGGGTAAGTTTCAACGCCGTAATATATTTTCTCCAAAGAGTGCCTCTCCGAAAAAGGTCATCCTAAAAGTACATTTGAAAATATCTCGGGCCCTCTTTGGAGAAAATAGGGTGATTGAATTAAACAGTCCAGTGGAGTTCTAAGTCAGAACTCCGCTATTTAGCGGATTTGGTATAGCTATTAGCGGAAATGGTATTACCGTATTCCCTGTTTTTATGCTTTAATTTACGCCCAGTCTAGAGGGGGCGGGGGACTGAAAAAGTTACGCCCGTGGGCCGGAAACATGAATTACGGTAGAAGTAAATAAGGAAGCACTGGCCAAAATCTTTGTTGATTCGATTTAAATGTCACGTGGTACACTTCGTTCCAAGAGGATGCGGACAAGGCGGCCATCTTTGGCGTTCTGTTCTAGATGAATGACTTCTGATTCTTTCAATGATATTGAGAAGAGAGAGAAAGATGGCCGCCTTGTCCGCATCGTCTTGGAACGAAGTGTATACCTATGAAAAACACTAAAATAGTTGAAAACTATAGTATAGTTTTTAAATGGATATTGGTTCTGATCACAGCTTCTAGAACTTTCTAGAAGACGAGTAATGACTCAAATTAATGCTGATACTCTGGGCTTCCGATTGAACTATTATTCGTCATCTAGAATGTTATAGAAGCGGTGCTCAGAATCAATATCCATTGAAAAACTATACTCAAATTTTCAACTATTTTATAGTTTTTTCATAGATATTCACATCACTTTCATCAGCCTCCCTTTTTATACATGGTGTGATACATTTAGCTTTGGCAAGAAGCACTTTCATTGTTTTCTGATCCAATGGCCGATATGGAAACAGACGAGTTCAGCCGTTCGGACGTGTTGGAGGAGATAGGTCAGTTGATTTTCAGGATAGTCTTTCTCTGATAGATCCGGAATGTGAAATTTTAGATCCGGAATTTAAAAACATTCGGTCGAATTTTCATTTTAACCAACGTCTTGTTTTAGATTCCGCCTAGTCAGCAGCCATCAAACAGCTCGATGATTAAACGAAAGAACAAAACAAAGTATCAAACTTTTTCCGGATGAAAAGCAGCAATAATTCTATTACGATATTCTCAGTTTACATTTTATGCATATTTTTCGTTTTATGTTTTTTATGCTTCAATAGTTTTTCAAATAAATCTCTATTCATGACCAGAAAACATACGCGCCCACTTTGAAGCTCCTTCCAAGATTTATCCGGCAAAACTTCGAAAACAGTTATAGACAATTAAATAGGATAAAATTGAGCAAAAGGCCCAAAAAGACAGCTATAAAATTGAACGAGTCTTAAAGAGTCTTACCATGCTCAGTCCAACGTGCCGGATATTTTTTAACTAAAGCCATATTGACCACTAATGTTATTTGTAAGTACAGGGTGATCCATTTATTTTTGCAAATTGTATTTAAAAAAATAACATTTGAATTCGCGCCAAATATGTACGAGTAATAGCTCATTTTGTAGCTAAGACTTTGCCATTTATTATTAAAAAAAGATCTCGACATAAGGTTTGTTGAAACTCAAGAACGGGCATTTTAAAGTTAAACGAAAAATTATAAGAGATGTGAAAAACTGAGTGCTGGGAAACTCATTTTTTGACGCTTGATAGAGCTTGAAAAAGTAGATATATGCGTAAAATTTTTTCAGACTACTTTTCCTGAGTAAAACCGGCTCAAAATGCCACTTTTTTGTCAAACAGCTCAATTTGCGGATTTTGGCAAAATTTAGCAAAATCGGCTCTTTTTGGCTTTAAAACCAGTAAAACCTGGCCAAGAAATTTCAGGTTTTTTGCACAATGCTCAGAATTTTGTCCACTTTAATTTGCGAGAGAGCTTATGCAATAACATAAGCAACTGAAAGAAAATTGAGAGGATTTTCGGAGACACACCAAATTCGGTCGAAATCAGCATAGCCTAAGCTTAAGCCTAGGCCTGCACTAAAGCCTATGATTGCACGTAAAGTTTTTCTGCTTCTCTGCTGTAGCAGCTTCATCATATACCGCCCTTCTAATGGGTTTTTCCCATTCTCTGTTGTAGCAAATTTTGGAGGATCTGGTCCATTAGATGCGGAGGACTAAACACTAGAAATCAAGCTTAAGCTTAGGTTTTTCGGGAGCTTAAGCCTAGGGCTAAGTCTTAGGCTTAAGGGTTGTTCGGGAGCTTAAGCCTAAATCATTGTTCGGGAGCTTAAATCTAAGGCTTAAGCTTAGATTTCACTCGAAATCTAAGCTTAAGTGCACTTGAAATCTAAGTTTGGAAGCAATGTCGGCATATTTTTGATCAGTTTATAGGCCTTTTATGAAAATTATGGGGAGGGATATTGACCGGGGGAGTGGTATTGACCGGGGGGGGGGTAATGACCGTACCCCGTATATCCATGGGCCCTGTATATCCATTACGGCTATTATATGGCTTTTCTCAGAACTGAAATTTTTTCTTATGTTTTTCAGTTACTATAGCGATATTAAGTCCGATGTTTACATACTTGACTCCGTTTCAGAAGGCATTTGAATTGAAGAATTCTACAGAATTTCTTTAGGCTTAGGTATTGAAGACTTAAATGGGAGACAATAATTATGACAGAGGTGTCATGTGTCTGGAAATTTGTATAGCTAAAATTTCACATTCGTCCACTACAAACACCATTCCAAAAACTTCCCATCTGATATTGCACTAACAAAATATTGATATCTGAGGCTCATTGTACTTTCTCTAACAATTGTATTCTCATTAGCATGTTCAGACTAGTGCACTTTCAAACCTGCTTACTTGTCAAATAACTCCCCTACGTTCGTGGAAGTCACGGCAAAATGGAGCATTTAAAGAATTATTTACACTAGGGCTACGCAAGCATGGATTCTGGACTGGGTTTTGTATTTTTCTTTTCCACAGCCTATGTTTTATCGCAGCGCTGTAGTCTCTACAGAATGGGCTGCGTTGTAAAGCAGACATGAAACACGTCTTTTCAACAGAGACAAAGGCATACACAAACCCATTCTCATGTCTGTGTTGTAAGTGAAGACAAATTCATTTTGGGTGTACACAAAGAAGAACAATTCTAGAAAGAAAATCAAATCGATTTGATCGGACTGGATTTACGAAATGGGTTGCTCGCTGGGTTTTGTAGAGAGCACTGAAATACACAAAACAAAGGAGAGACTGTGATTAAACTATAGACGGGGGAGAGAATAATACGCAAAACCCATTACAGAATCCATTCTTTGCGTAGCCCAAGCATTACTCATTACTTCGAAAAATTCCATACTCACGGAAAATACAAGAACGTGTCACCTAGGAAGTCCGCAAAACTGAAAAACTTTGCCTGACGACAATTTGGGTCACGTGATGTCATATAAGGTCACATGATATGACCTGCATGAGTCATTACTTTCAAAACACACCATCTCGGTCCAATGCATGTCCCCCAAAAAAAATTCCGTCAAGCTTTATCGATTCCCATTATCCCCATCCCGAACTAAAAAAAAAAAAAAAAAAAAAAAAAAAAAATCGAAAAATTCCATACTCACGGAAAATACAAGAACGTGTCACCTAGGAAGTCCGCAAAACTGAAAAACTTTGCCTGACGACAATTTGGGTCACGTGATGTTATAAGGTCACATGATATGACCTGCATGAGTCATTACTTTCAAAACACACCATCTCGGTCCAATGCATGTCCCCCAAAAAAAATTCCGTCAAGCTTTATCGATTCCCATTATCCCCATCCCGAACTATATGCTATTTCAATAGTGAGAATCACATAGACTGATTTCTGTTCCTATTGGGGATGGAGCATTAACCGCTGCACTTTTTACCACTTTTCAAAAATTCAAAAATTTTTTAATAGATGTTCCCCTCTATCCCACAATACACCGTTTTTTGAAAGCTGTACAAAAAATTAACCCCGGAATCAAAAGTTAAGGCCCAGGCGTGAAATGTCCGTGTCCGATTTCTCTACTGTGATGCTTATCTGTTTGTCGGTTGATTAATGTCGGTGACGAAATTAATATTTGAATTCATTTAGCCCCTTTAGAAGGGGCAACCTCGAATCTGATATTGCTAACTCCCTCTAAAATCGTATTCTAGAGGGGTTAGCAATATCAGATTTGGGCTAGCCCCCTTCTACAGAGGGCAAAACAGAACGCCAAGCATTCAAACATTAATCTTGGACCGACATTAATAAACCGACAAACAGATAACTATTTTTCCTTCCCACAACTTATTGGAACTCAAAACCTTCAGGTCATACAATGGAGCTTCTCAGATTTCGCTATCCCGAATACGAAACCTTTTTAATTGGATTCCCCAAGCCACCCATCTGTAGTCACCTTTGCTTGTCACCGGTAACCATATTTTCGTGATTGAATTTTGTAGTGGAAAAATCCTTTGTGCATTGAGCCCATTTTTAATCGGACTCTACTGACAAGGAACACTCACCTGGTGCCGCGCGAGTTTCGGGAAACCAACCACACAGGGTTGTAGATTCCGATGAGAGGAGTCCAACGGTACCATACTTTTTTGCCCGTGCAGTTTTTTCCGATCGCCTCAAAAAACGCCATTTTTCGGCCAAAAACAGCCATTTTTAGCCAAAAATGGCCATTTTCAGGTATTTGTGAACTTTTTTTTCAAGGTGCATGGGCAAAAAAGTCTGGTACCGTTGGACTCCTCTCATCGAGATCTACAACCCTGTGTGGTTGGTAACTCGCGCGGCACCAGGTGAGTGTTCCTTGTCAATAAGAAATTGTAGCAAGCAGACTTTGACTGCATTGTAGTAGGTAAATGTTGAGAGAAAGAGAAGAATTTTCAAGGAAATGGCCAAGGATTGTATCTGATTTCTGCTGAGTGAAAGTGCAAGTTGGCTGTGTACTTTCCTGGAAGGAGGACAGTGCAATGACACACGATCACTGGCGCTTGGTGCTGATATATGGTGCGCTAGGTGCGAATCTTTGCCTGTGACTTCTGAGAGAAAGAGAACGGCGAAAGTTTGTATCCAAATGGCGAAGGATTGTATCCATTGTACACGCTCTCTTTTAAGGCTAATGATATGCGTTTGTTCCGTAACTGTGAAAAGGAGCTTAGCTGCGCAATTGTACTATGTGGCTCTGGTCTGGCTTAGGAGCGCGTAGTCTCTGGCAAAACTATTCTGCCGTTCTTATTTTGAGAGAATAGATACCGTAAATCCTCCAATAAGTCCCCCCCTCAATTAAGTCCCCCCTCAAACAGAATGCCAAACGTACTTGCGGTCTCGCCCGACCAAAACTAAGTGCATATTCGTGTAGATCTCGTTGAGTTACGTAAGAAAAACTCCAATGCCAAAACTTTGTCATTGAAAATATCGGAGAAAATTGAGTTCGAAATTTGAAAATTTTTTTGAAAACCCTTACGAAACAATAAGTCCCCCGGGGGACTTATTGGAGGATTTACGGTATCTTCTAGAAACCTTCCACATTTATAGTGGTTGTTTTATTTCATCCATTTAATAATTTGATCTTACCCATTTAACCAGATTTTATAATCCTATAATTTGGCAGCTTGAGTATTGACAATTATTGGATGAATAGAAGATGAGAGAGAAACCCAATTTTGGAATTTTTTTGGCAAACAAATGCCAAAAATTGAATTTTTAAGCAAAACATGGCATTTCTTCAAAAAATTTAATTTTTTTGAAAAAATGTCTCCGGCGCGGCGCGAAACATATTTGGGAATTTTGCTCAAATTTTAAAAATTTTCATCATTTTTTCAAAAAAAAAATTTTAATTCGATTTCAATGTTCAATAAAAATTAAGCCCGAAATAATAAGTTTTGGGCTCATATTCTACACATCTTAGCACTGCGCGCGGGCTTTGCCCGCGCGCAAAAATATTTTGCGAATTTTGCTACATCTCTACAGTTATGCTTCTCGTTCGTTATGTTTTTTATTCCCACAACGTTTTACAACTCAAAACCTTCAGGTCATACAATGGAGTTACTCATATTTCGCTATTCCGAATTCGAAAAGCTCTACAACTGTTCATATGACATCAGTTTAATTCCTGTTGAAAAGAGAATAAACCATGCCGATGGCTTTATGATGATTGGATTGTCTGCGCTTTTTGTGGTAAATAGATTTGTATGGGTTTTAAGATATTGTAAGTAGTAATCAAGAAATGATGACGTGAAATGTGCTGTTGGCATGGTGGGGAAATTCGGCAAAATCAAAGGAAGGCTTAGCCGACGTTTGCCGAGGACCATTCCGCTTGGGACCAACCTCCGTTTAAACAATATTTTACAAATACCAGGATTTTAAAGAAAAGCGAAAAAATCTGATTGTACCAATGGATAGAGCTTAAAAAATTGGTATGGCATGATTGTGGCAAATATTGTGAAGAATATTTGCATAGTAAAACTAGTTGCAAATTTTAACTTCAGTTTTTCTCGAAATTTTCTCAACTAAACGCAAAATCTGATCATGACTGTACAACTGATTTTAAGTTTTAAATCATTGGTACAATCAAGAAATGTGACGTCGTTAAATGGCGTTTTGGATTGGGATAATTGTTGCAAATCAGAGGAAGGCGGATTTCAGACATCCCTGCCAAGTCTTTATTTTAAAAGTTTCAGCCATCGATGTACCATGGTAGAGCTTTTGGTAAGGGCTGATAGATTTGATTACTGCAAAATTGTATTTGAATATTGCAGTAAATAGTTGAATTTTAACTTACACTTTTTCTCGAAATTTTCCCAACTAAATGCAAAATCTGATCATGCCACTATATACCAACTTTTTAAGCTCTATCCATTGGTACAATCAGATTTTTTCGCTTTTCGTTAAAATCCTGGTATTTGTAAAATATTTTTTAAACGGAGGTTGGTCCCAAGCGGAATGGTCCTCGGCAAACCTCGGCTAAGCCTTCCTTTGATTTTGCCGAATTTCCCCCCCCCATGCTTCGCCTTCAGAGACTTTTGAGACCAAATTTCCCCACCATGCTGTTGGCAAAGAAGTAGCATATTGATCAAAGAAGTATGTTGCACTTTAGGTCATCTACATACCGACGTTGATTGTAATGTGCAAGCATATGAGCAAAACTGCCTACAAATTAATGTTCATTATTGGATTTGCGGATGCGACTACGTTGACAATGATGCTTCCTTTTGGATTAACATCCTTGACTGGCGTTGTGTTTTGTTCCTATCCAAAGTCGTTCTACGTAAATGGCTGTTTGGCCGAAGGTAATTATGTTTGTTTTCTAGCTCAAAAGTGAAAGATTTAGGATCATAATTTCTATTAGGTTGTTCACAAAGTTTTCAGACAATCCGAATTTGAGGTCAGATTTTATGTGGTCCCGCCACGAAAATTGAGAAAACCGCTATTTTCTTCAAAAAATGGCCATTTTTGGTCAAAAATGGCCCAAAAATGCCCATTCTCGACGCGATACGAAAAAACCAATTGCAGATTCGGAATCAGCGCATCAAAATACCCCTAAAAACATGTTTTGCAGTAAAAGTTTCTATATTTTCAAAAAATCGATTTTTTTCGAAAATAGCCCCTATGGTCAAAAAAATCAAAATTTTTCGGATTTTTCGGAAAACATGTTTTTAGGGGTATTTTGATGCGCTGATTCCGAATCTGCAATTGGTTTTTTCGTATCGCGTCAAAAATGGGCATTTTTGGGCCATTTTTGACCAAAAATGGCCATTTTTTGAAGAAAATAGCGGTTTTCTCAATTTTCGTGGCGGGACCACCTAAAATCTGACCTCAAATTCGGATTCCCCGCATCGAAAAACCCCTATATAGGTGAAATCGGCAAAATTTCCGGACCCTCAATTTTTCGGTAAAAAACCCTGTGCCCAGTCTGAAAACTTTGTGAACAACCTAATATAATATTTATGCTTTGTTTCAAAATTGGTTCATTCTTGCTTTCAGGTTTATGGATTTTCTCAACGGAAATGAGCTCAGTGTTGACTCTCTATCGTTGCTTGGAGCTAGCTAAATTGGTCAACAGCAACCCTTCAACTGCCCGTGTTGCGGATTGGTTTTTCAAAGAAAAACGGTATTTGATCTGGATTAGCATTTCTTTACTGCATTCCATACTCTGTACTTCATTCGGCACACCACTTGTCTACAGTCCCATTTATGGCACATATGCTCCAAATCCACATGCTGGATATATCGAGGATATTGATCTAAGGGTATGTCTGGAAAAGTTAACTGAATTGCATACCACTAGCTGGACGCTCATTTGTAACACTATGGCCACAGTTCTTTGCCCAGGTCTAGCTCCTTGGCTCCGCCCCTTCCTATATCTAAACACACATAGGGTGTGCTTTTGCTCTCACCCTTCTCAACAAAGTAAAAAATCGATGGCGAATACAAAATTTGTTCCTACCAGGACTACGAATCAACAACATTTTTGAAGCAAAGTTGGAAAAATTTGGCCAATTTTTGTCAACATACATAGTGGTACAGTCTTCCCTCGTTTAACCAGACAGATCGGGACCGGCCGATTTAGTCCGGGTAAGTGAGGGAAAAAATCCTTTCAGCCCAATTTATTCCGGATAACTGAATTTTCGGTTAAAAATTTGAAATTTTTGGCGCGAATTAGAATTTTTTTAAAATTATTTTGCTATTTTCGAAAAATTTTTGACAAATTTATAAAAAGTGGGCTGAAAACCGAAAAATTTATGGAAAAAATTCAAATTTTTGACCGAAAATTCGGAATTTTTGGTGAAAAATCGGCCAAAAATAGCAAAATTTTCAAACCAATAGGGGGTACCCTTTTGTCCTAAATTTTCCCAATTCAGTCCGGATAAACGAGGGAAGTCCGGATAAATGAGGGAAATTTGTATTAAAAAAATCCGTTCCGGCCGAAACCGTCCGGATAAATGAGGGTCCGGATAAGTGTAGGTTCGGATAAACGAGGGCAGACTGTATTTAGGCATAGTGTGTTACTTAGTAGTCTTTTTCTGTCTCGAATGTGAAAAGAAATTGAGAAAAATTTGTCTGAATATGGGAGAAGGAAAACAAAACTATGGTTATCCCTATCCTGTGCCAAGCATAGCGCGAATTTGAATCATAAAAGTAAAATGCTTTTTTATCTTCCCAGTTTTCTAACCTGCACTCCAAAGTATACACTATGGCACTATTATCCGTCGGCATTGGGCTCTTCATCGCATTCGTGTACTTGATGATATCACTGCGCAAAGGTCACAGCAACGGACCATCACCTCAAGTTCTAGCAGCGGAGAAAAAGGTTTGTCTTGCACTTAAACGCCTTTTTTGTTTCCAAATGAGCTTTCGAACACATGCTTTCATGGCAGAAAAACCTGACATATCGACCAATTGTCTTCTCAGGATCTCCCAATCCAGAATTACATTGTTGCTATTTTAGGCATTGGTGCAAGCGGTGATAATTACCTCCTGCTTTGCGATTACTATCATTTATTGGGAAGTTGTGTTCAATGGCGTGTTCAATACAGTTCCACGGATCGCCACTTTCATTGGCATGACCATGTCCGTCTGCGGGTCTGGTAATAGGTTTAACGGTTATATCACTAGCATTCCTCCTTTTTGCACTCGTTCCAATTGCCAAAACATTTAGTGATTAAACTCTGTATTTGAATATACAGAGTAATAAGGATAATGCTCAGGTCTCTGCTAATATGTTTTAGGCTCTCTATACATATTCGTAGAATGCCTATTGGCAGAAAATTTGGTTTTTCGCGAAAAATGTCATTTTTATCTGGTATCAGGCCGAGATTTCATACACCCTATAGGTTTTCGTCATCCGAATCTGAATCAGTTTTGGCGTAACACCACTTTCTGGCGTTCTGCCCAACAAAAAACCAAAATGGGCAGAACGCCAGAAAGTGGTACCATATTGCCCCTGATCCCAAAACTGACCTCAGATTTGGATTCAGCGATGTCGAAAACCTATAAGAGGTACGAAGTCTATGCCTGAGACTACATAAAAATGTCATTTTTCGCGAAAAACCAAATTTTCTACGAATTGACCGTTTGACGAATATGTAGACCACTAGCTGAGACGGGGGCGCTTCGCGCCCCCTTACTCAGCTAGGAAGCGGGTAGCGTGCATCAGCGGGGCTTCGCGCACCGCCATCAGCGGTCAGAGTTGGGTTGTTCGGGTGCCTGGCTTTGACAGCGGAGCCTCGCGGCCTTCGGCCGCTCGAAAGGGGGATTTGTGGTGCCTAAGTACTTGGGGGTGCCTGGCTTTGTCAGCGGAGCCTCGCGGCTAAAATCTGACTACCCAAAATCTGACTTCAGCATTGGATTCCCCATAGCCGAAAACCTATGACGGCACCGAATCCCGGCGATTTGGTACCATTTTCACGCTAAGTCAACGATGCGTCAGAATCCGGGATTCTGAATCCAGATACCCAAAATTTGACTTCAGATTCGGATTCCCCGTATCTGAAAACCCACTGGTACCAAAAATTTCGGTCGGAATCCCAGAAATATGAATTTTGTAGTGTGTACCCTTCCAGACTACAAACTACAAGAACGCGTCCGGAATGATCCAATGATCCATCCAATTAAGCCGCATATTATATAAGATGTTTTTTACCCATTTCGATATTTTTTGCCTATTTGAAATTCGTTTCGATTTATCTCAAGAGTAAATACAATGTTTAAACTAATGCCACATTTCTACGAATGCCCTTTATATGTAAGGTACGCATCCAAAAATGTTTTCCATTCCAGGGGCCGATCCATATCAAGTGCTGAGACGCTGAGAATTGCCGAAATCTCAGCACTTCACTCTCTGGTATTTATCATGGCTGTCGTTGTGTCTAACATGAGGCGGCCGGCTGGCTGAGTTAGAGAACAAAGGGAATGCTGAGATCTCAGCAGTTCCTTCTTTCTTTCTTTCAATCCTGTTACGTTTTTCTGTCTCAGCATCGTGTCTCAGCATCGTTTTGGAAAAAACAAACCACCTCTGTTACCCCTATTACATTTCTAAAAGGTACCATAGTATCGATTATATATATATTTCTGCGAAAAAAAATTTTCAAAATTTTTAAAAGAAAACCATAGGGTCCCCCCTATGGTTTTTTCGTGAAAAACTTATTTTGTAAAAAAAAGTATACAGTCGTGTATAATTCGACGAACTGAGCAACTTTTATAAAGATACCATGATTGTCTGGGACGATCTTGGCAAAATATAGTGAAAAAATAGACAAAGATTTGGGCTATTTTTCTAAGCATTCCCTTTGTTCTCTAACTCAGCCAGCCGGCCGCCTCATGTTAGACACAACGACAGCCATGATAAATACCAGAGAGTGAAGTGCTGAGATTTAGGCTATTCTCAGCGTCTCAACACTTGATAAGGATCGGCCCCAGTTCTTTTTGAATTACGGATTTTTCGGTTTCAATTCTGGAACTGGAATCGGGCTGGGATATCAATGACTGGCGCTGAGCCATTGACACTTTACAAAAATGCAAATGTACTAAGTTTCCACATTAAACACTAGAAAACGTTAAAATATAAAACCGTAATCCGAACCAGGTGCTGTCTTATATTAGACTTGACACAAATGTAATTTCAGGACTGCCAGGATTGCTCTATGTGTGCATGAACAAAACAGTGAGCGACTCAGTTTTGAAATTACTTCGCATAAAGAGAGAAACGAAGAGGACCACCGTAGTATCGCTTGTAAAAAATATGTCATAATAAATAAATGCATATATAAGACACTTTGAAAGTTTGAAGCAGAAATGTTGCTGTGGTAGTATGACAGAGAGTTTGATTCGTACCCTTCCGGTCCTGGTTCTATCTTGCCCGACGGAGAGTGATTTGTAGGTGTGGATTTTTGGTACGCTTATTGTAAATTCAAATTGCCGGGGAAAAATTTTTTCGTGGTGGGGCTAAAATTGTCGTTTTTGAGGGGGTCATACTACTGCTATGTTAGAAAGTTCACTTGTCTAGAATTTATTAATTTATCATTTTATTGTCTGTCAAATATGGGAATAAATAAATGGGTACACGAATACGACAAAATTTCGAAAACAGGACGTAGATCAAACGGGTCGAACCGGACTTCGATATGACATTTTTGCAGGTATGACACGCGGGAAACCCAAATTTGAACTTCATAATTTTTTTTCTCGATTTTTTACAGTGCCGGCTATTTTTTTGATTGTTCCTACCCCACCGGACCGGGGTACGATCTAGCGATTGCCGCTATCAAAATAGGGTATATCGCCACAAAAAATGGGTGGTTTACCCTATTTTCCGTTATTTCGCAACACCTATTGTGAAATAATGAAAAACTGGGGTAAACCACCCATTTTTTGTGGCGATACACCCTATTTTGATAGCGCCAATCGATAGATCGTACCCCGGTCCGGTGGGGTAGGATACTCAGAAAATAGTCGAACACGGTAAAAAATTGAGGAAAAAATTATTGAATTCAAATTTGGTTTTCCCGCGTGTCATGCCTGCATTTTTGTGGAATTTTTCCGCATGATACATGGCGGGTTTTTGGAGTCGGGGAATAGCAATTTGATGTTATTTTTGACGTAGTTGGGAAAGAGTGTGAGAGTATGGAGAAAGTAGTGAGAAAGCAGGGAGTGAGCGAAAGAGTGAGAGGGCCCAGAAAGCAGCCGAAGGCCGCGACAGGCGTACAACCCAACCCTAACTTTTTGACGTAATTGGGAAAGAACGTACAACCCAACCCTCACCATAAGTTAGTATATTTGTATTCTATATTTGACATTTTGATTTCAATACTGTACATTCTACTCAAATCTATCCATGTCTTGCTCAAATCTCGCTTTAATTACCGTTTTTTGTTTGCCAAACGTAAAACTTGACTTTGATTAATATCTTTATTTCTTTCGGGCATAATTTAGTTTTGGATCTAACTGACAATTTGTTCATGTTTTCATAAATAAAAATGAAAGTGTATTAAGATTGTGTATTTGATTCATATCTGAAACGTGAACCCTGACTTGTTCTGCGCTGCTGACATTTTTCAATATTTGAAGTCACATTAAAGCGCGGCAATTTGAATTGGGTTTTCGGGGTCTTAGCCATTTTGTACGGAATTCGCTGTATTTGGCTTTATAGATACAGTTTTAGAATGTAGAGGATTATTTTGAAGTATAAGAGACTTTTAGCCAAAATGGCCAAGACCCCGAAAACGCAATTCAAATTGCCGCGCTTTTAAAGTGACTCAAAATACACAAATGTCACTTGCGCAGAACAAGTCAGAGCTTACTTTTCAGATATGAACCATACCTGTATATACAATTATGCGTATGGGGCTGTGATCACCCTTTGAATTGGCGCACTTTACAACTGACCTGACGCGTTTGGGTTCTCTGGATGAAAGAAAAGGAAGGGGCAGACACTGGCCTGCCTCTGTGGTAAACATACGAGCAGACACTTTGTGCTCTAAGTAGAATGGAATCATTACCCAGTTTCGTGAAATACGAAACCGGGTAATGATTCCATTCTACTTAGAGCACAAAGAGTCTGCTCGTATGTTTTGCACAGAGGCAGGCCACTGTCTGCCCCTTCCTTTCCATTTCATTTCATTAATTCTTGGGTGAGGCCAGTCCAGCGTTAGGGTGCGGTCGACCGTCAAGGCCTTCGGCCATTCCAACCACAGACACTCTAATTTTAGCATGTTTTTAAAATTAAGCATCCCTAAGAATGCACTTACTAAAAATTCTCTGGCCCTCTGACCTAATGGTGTTCTCTTTTTCATGCGAAGGACGGACAACATGCTTTGGAATACTAGGTTAGAAGATTACTTCATTTTTTGTGCTATAAAACTCTTATTTTATGATAGCTCTTTATGATAAAATCTGCGCTGTAAAAAAACCTCAAGATAGACAATCAAAAATAGAGTGTGTTTTCATTTTATAAGCATTTCAATTTAAATCGAGTCCCTCTAAGGCGCACTGAGTCCGTGCGCTAAGAACAGTACCATTTTCAGCCCCCACACGGCCCCCTGTGGCCCCTTTTACCCCCAGGGGGTAAAGGCGAGGAGTGGTCCGCGGCGAAGCCGCGGGTGGTCCGCGGCGGAGGCCGCGGGAGTCCTATGGAATAAAACCTAAAATGACAAAAGTTGAATCTCAACTGTTACATACCGTTTGTCTTTGTTGTATTATGATCGCAAACCATAATTTGTTTGTGAAAAGAAATAAAATTATGCAATAGAGGCATAGGCATAGTGAGATGTCTACACATTTCAGAAATTGAACCAGACACTTGTTGACACAAGAATGGCCCTTCCGGAAATTAGGGACTGAAATTTTGTCTAAATTTAGCTAAATTTTGACCTAAAACTTCGGATTACCCGCTAAAAGTTACCCTAAGTAGGTACATTTCAAAATTTAAAAAAGGACCTTTCCAGAAATTTTGGACATACAGAAATAAGCACTGAATAAAATGACCTTTCCAGAAATTAGGCACTGAAATTTTATCTAAATTTGTCTAAATTGGCTAACTTTTGACCTCATATTCGGATTCCCGGCTAAAAATTACCCTAGAAAAGCTACGTTTCAAAATTAAGCACCCCTAAGAATGGGCCTCTGAAAAATGAAATAAGCACTGGTAAGAATGTACCCCTAAATCGACTCACGGAACACGCATTACTACAATACTAGGTAGAAGATTCTATTTTCTGTTCCATATCCTCATTTTTAATAACCAAAACTAGGTCTTTTATTTATGGATTGAAACATTGTTTATGAGGCTTAAGCCGATTTTCGCAGCTGTGCATAATGTTCAATTCCAAATACGGCTTTCATTTAAAGGGAATCATTAAATGTTTGCATTTATCATTGTATCTGCTTTTGCCTATAAGTTGGTTGTGACCGATTTGGCTCTATTATTATTAACTCTTTTAGTTAATTAACTAAAGTTCATTTAACACTTTTCAGGTCTTTTCCTCTGTCGTTTTTACTTCGAAAATTGTCTGAAAAGACCATTAAAAACAGAGCGCAAAGAACAACGCGCTGTACATTGATCTCGCGATACAACCTCAAGCCGATTTGGTACATCCGGCTATCACCATCGGGTCCCTCTAAGTCGCAAAGTGAATGTACCCCACGAATAGAATCTCCACTGAGATCGCCCCCTACGAGGGCGCATGATAGCTCAAAATGCTCCTCTGAGCATTCTAAGTAGGGAATGTGTAAAAAGTTTTCGGGGGCGATCACAAAAAGTGGGATTTATGGCTACCGTAAATCCGGAAAATCCTGGATGACCATGGGCGAAGCCGCTGGGACACTGTTCTTGTAACCTTCTAGCCTAATAACATTCCCCCGAGAAGAATCTGGAATTGACACGTAAAAGTGAGTGTCACAGAAATCTACGAGATTTGCGCTATAGTATGATTAGCCTATGTTGTTCATAATTATTTTTCATCATAGAAAAAGCAATTTGTTCAAGGAGGAAATGAACAGGGAAGCATTAAACCGGATTGTCCATTACTCATACCAAGCATCGGACATACACACGCACATTTCTTTGTTGTCATTTCACCGGCATTTATTTTCCAAGTCGTCATTTACATGTGACAATTATTGACTTAATTCGGCGACACTCCAATAGAGGAATTCTTCTTGCACTTTTTTACTTATTTGTTACCATTTACCTGCACGTCACGGCTTGTTGACTTAATTGAGTTTATTTGCATTTTTATTGCTCATTTTAAAATTTTTGCCATGTTGTAAGAGTTTTTATGCCTTTCAATAATTGTTTTGAAATGTTTCTACAATTACTGACATTTGATCAAACATATTTTAAACATATTTAAGCCGCTACGAATCTTTAAAACGCTGTAGAAATATGCGCATTTCAAAATAATCTCGCGGCAATTTGAATGTACGTTATGCCAATGAACATAAATGATGACTATTATCTATTTTAGTCATCCATTATTTTCATTGGCATAAAGTATCGTTGCAATGCACAGTTATAAAAAATCGAGTTTTTCGAAATTCATTAAATTTACTTTTGCGCCAAATTTCGGAAAAATTCATCCTTGTGCCGATTTTTAGAAGAATGTCATATTTGACTTGATTCTTATTATTTTTACTATGTCCTTATTCCTGGCAAGCTGCACCTTTCCGATTTTTCTAATAAAGTCGTTTAAATTCAGAAAGAATTAAGAAGAGAAGGAAGTTTTATTAAGCAAACAAAAAAGTTGAGTGCTTAAATAACGCTAATTCTCAACTCATTTCCTTTCCAATTTTCTTAAGTTAAATCAATTAAAAATTATTCGATAATTTGAATCGGACGGAAAACCACCCTAAATATTTTTTGAGTTCTGACTTAAGACTTTACTTGACATTATTTCTACTTTATACGTATTTTTTGATTTACGTAATACCGTAAATCCTCCAATAAGTCCCCCCCCCCTCAAATAAGTCCCCCCTCTGTAGTAAAAGACAGAAAAGCGTCGTCTGCAAGCTTCGTCTGCAAAGCATTTAACACAATGACTTCACTATTTCATCATTTCAAAGTGGTAAACACGACGACTGTCGACTGACCAGAACAGAGCACAATAGACAATGCAAATTTATTTTTAACAAACAACAACGCTTTGTGCGTTTGGTTCTTGATATCTATTCTGTCTGCTGCAGCAGTGTTAGAGCTTCCGAAATAATAAGTCCCCCGGGGAACTTTATTAGGATTTACGGTATACCATGGGTTCATTTTGTAGAACTTTTTGCAGTTTTCCCCAAACTACTGACCAATATCTTAAACCACGAATTTTTGATGCTGAATGCAAATGTACAGGATTTTCACCGAAAATAATCGATTTTGGCGTTATGCCCGAAAACTGTCATCATACGGAATCGCATTGCTTTAAATTGGCACGTTTTATCTTTTTTAATCTTTTGCAAGAGCTTCTTATAAAATCTTTGTCGTTTGTAGCGGAGTTATTAATAATCCTTATAATAAGTTATCCTTTATAGTTAGTGATGTCCGTCCATTTTTTAGGGGTGTTTTTATTTCAATTTTCAGAGGTGCATTCTTAGGGGTGCTTAATTTGACTGAGTCTGAGTTTGCGAACCACCGCAGGTGGAGAGTCAGTCCTGTGGTCGGGCGCGGAGTGCCCGACCTTCCCCTTGAAGTGTGAGGGAACTTAGAACATATAAGTTTGCATGTACACAGCAAATTTTTCAGACTCCCGTAGGGAATCCCAAAGTGCTAGTTATTTTTTATGTACACATTCGCACCACCAAAACACTACAGTTTAAAAATGAATGATTTCTGAGACTTGGGAACTTTTCCAATGCTTGGTTTAAGCATCAAAATTCAGCGCGGATTAAGAAAAAGGAGCCAAATTTGTTAAGCAAACAAAAAAGTGCGCAACTGTGTCGCTTCCTCCTTCCTCTGCCAATGTGTTTTGTTGCCCACTTCATTGACCCGTTACGCAAGCACTTACCTTTGAAATGGACAAATAAACTCTGGAAGCACTTCTTCTGGATCGAACTTTTAGTGCAGAAGAAAAAAAGTGAGGAGTCGAAAATGTGTAGATTAATCAAAGTTGCGATCAATGTTGCGAGTAAGCTACAAATTTATTTTTTCAGAGAATTTGAACTCAATTTGCGTTCCAACACTGTAAATAAAGCAAAATAAATACAGGAATACGTATGACATTCAGCTCATTTTGCGTCAATGCTTTCAATGTTGTTTCCATTGTTTTGCTCGCATAAGTTGAAACATCGAAATTGTCTTTCTCCGAATTTTACTTGCACAGAATTGATTTTGGACTGATTTTGCACTGCGGAATTCTGAATTTGGAGATTTTAGCTCGAATTTTAAGATCAGAGTTTTCGTAAAGCTAGCCTCCCAATAGCGAAATATCTGATGTGTGATGAAATTTCATCACACATCAGAATCGCCCCTGATTGGGAGGCTAGCTTAAGTAAACTCAAATGTGTGAAATTTTCAAATTTTTATTAGTTTCATTCAATAATTATCCATTCTCAAATATGTTCTTTTTGGCTCCGATTTAATTACTTTTTCGTCGGTTACTTTGATTTCTCTTTTAATTACTTTCGGCCGACAATTGTCTTTTTGACCTAGAAAAAAAATATTAGCCAAAGCATAAAATATTGCCAAAAAATTTTAGAACAAAATTCTGCGCCAATAACCAAAAATCATTCTTATCCATTGGAAAAATCATTCATATCCTTTATGGCTAGAGATAGAAAATATTTCCTTTCGCTTTTTGAGGAACAATTAAAAATTCTTTAATTCAAATATTAGATTGGAGAATTTGGCAGATAAATGTCCGTCATTGCAAAAAATATGGAAAAGTGAATCTGGGATATAACATTAAAATTTCTTCGAAGTTGGGTAAAAAATACCCAAAACGGCATCTGAATAGAAACTAGGTTTGAATTCGCGCCATAAAATTTATGTGTATTTTATTGCAAAACACAATAGAACTCGCTGTCAATTCCACCACGAATTCAAATCACGTTGATATTTAGATGTCGTTCAGTGTGTTTCGTTTTTTCTCTCATATCATTACTTATGTTTTTTCCAATAATTCGAATATCTTATAGTTCAATGCAATAGTTAATCGGAGCAGTTATTACTTGCAGCTATTTTCGTCAGCCGAACTGAACAGTCGATACTATGAGACATTCGAGCACTGATATTTCGCAAAATGAGTCATCATCGGCAAGTGACGTGCCCATAATTCTCCATGACACTGAAAGCAATGATTCCGACGAAAGTTTTGAGTTGGCGAAAGACGAGAATATGACTCCGGATCAGGTCCTTTCTCGAATGGGTACGCCAATTTTTGAAACATTGGCTAAAGGTGTTGAATGGAGATATGGGCTTGGATTTATCACCCTGATTATACTCATGACACAATCAATCAAAACCTTTGGATATGTGCCATTTCAAAATGTTTATATCCTTGGCCTACATCGAATTTTTGCCAATTTTTGGATTTCTTTGGAATACTCATAAAAATCTGAAAAGTAATCTCACTAGCATTAGATTTTGGAGTAACTAGCCAAAAATGGGCTAAAAATTGATATTTCCCAACTGATTGTGGTGACACACATTCAAGGATTGTCTTTTTATTTGAGTTTTTAATCAATTTTTTGAAATTTTTGGAATCTTAAAAATATCATAAAATTTTCAAGACAAATTTGACCAATTTACAGTTTTCCTAAGGACAAGTTCACACATTGAAATAAAAACTTCAGGATCCTCGAACATATATGTGCTTTCCATTTGGATCATGATGGGCTTCGTGTGGGGTCTTTCCGCACTGCCAATGATGGTTTGTTTGAGAATTCTAATTCAACCTGGTATGTGCTCAGGACAGGTATTTTAGGTGAGCGCTTTTCTTGTCGGCGACCTTTGCGTCACTCCATCGAGTGGCGTTAATGGTAATACCTCAGAGGCATGCGAATTACAGGAGGGCAGTCTAGTGAAGGAGGTTGGGTCTTGGTTCTCATTCAATTATAACACAAATTTGTTCTCCGGATTTGTTTACACAAGAGAGAAAATTTGCGAGAAAATTACCTTGCGGCTATCATTAGCCATTTTACGTCGGCCCGGGAGAGGGTTATAACGAGGCTGGTGCTCTAACAAGGTGATCTTACATCGAGTTTGGATGGCATTTTTAGAAATCAATTTTTTTAATTTCTAATTTTGTCCCCCAAAAGTCAGCTTACCTAATAAATAATTTTTCGCACTTTTAGTTTAACCTGGTCGGTGAAAGAGCACACCTGGGTGATTATTCTACCTCGGGATTCCTCTTTGGAATCGTGATTGGCAACAGTTTTCTTTCAATTCTATCAGACGCGTAAGTATTTTTACACAGCATTTTTGCTCTTTAGTCTTGGAATAACTGAAGAAAATGTCAGTTCAAAATTTTGTTCTTAGGAACTCCTAAAAGTTTATTTATTTAAATTTTATCAAAATGTGAAAAACCTAATTAGTAATTAGGTTTTTCACAGTTTTTTTTAAAAGTAATTAGTAATTACTTTACCTCAGGTTCAAAGACTCTTATGCCAGATTTTAAATATAGCACATTTTCCTTTCTTCTATCCCAATTTTAACTAATTTTTGCCCCAGGTAAAAAACCAAATCCGGTGCATTTAATATTTGAATAAAATTTTAGTTACAGGACAAAAATTTATGCCAAATATTACTTTTTCGTACACTAAACTTCAATTTGTTTAGAAAAGGCCGCCGACTGGTACTCCTTTGGTCCATGGCCATGATGGGCGTTCTCGGATGTGCCTCGTCATTCGCCCCGGATATTTACTCATTCATCCTTTTGCGGTTTCTGCAGGGAATATTTGTCGCTGTAAGATTCATTTCAATACTTTCCTTTATACCTCACAGTTGTCACCTCTTCTTACAGGGATGCAGCGTGACCAATTGGATTTTGGTATTCACTCGTTTTATGGCTGTCACCTTATAATCCGTTAGGCACATTACAGGCTTGTGAGTCAATACCGGCCAAATTGCGGTCCTACACCGCTCTGGTGTTTGGTCTCATGTGGGTATCTGGCTATTGTGCTGTGGGGCCTATTGTCTATTGGGTTCCAAACTGGCACCATCTTATGCTGGTCACTTCTCTGCCTCTGATATTTTTCGCTGGCATTTATTATTCGTAAGTTCTTTCAAGTTTAACGCAATTTCGGTATGCTATCTGAGTTGGGATACAACCAAGGGATACATCAGGGGGTATTGGGCCGAGCTTATAGACATAGGACATGTGTGTGTAAAGTTCAATAGTTCGATCGGAAATTTGCACTAAAACTGCGCCAGCAAATCCAACCAAATCTCATTTTAGTCTTAGCTTAGAGCACAAGATGACTCATCGGCAGAGTCAATCAGCAGAGGCAGTCAGTTGCAGACTGGCTGAAAATTTGTTGGCGCAGATTTAGTTCACCAATCGAAACATTAGACTATACTTACTAATTAATCTTATATTAGACTAAATCTTAGGTATTAGCTTAGGCTTAAGCGCCAGGACAATACCCCTGACGTATCCATTGAGGGTGACAACTGTGCTAGAAAGTTTAAGAAGCGTAATGTTGCAATATTGTGAGGCGGTGATGAATCATTAATCCCTTATCACTCACCAATGATAACTTTCTTGGTATAGAAGCTCTAGCACAATCGTGCTTAGCGTAACTAAAGGCGTACTTTATAGCGTAGTCCCAGAAAGCTTCCATTATCTCGTATCTCGCGGCCAAGTCAAGGATGTGGCTAAATGGTTGGATTCCGCAAACCGTGGTAGGATCTATGGATCTAAAATCGTATTGGATGCCGCTGAATTCTGTGAAAACAGCCAAAGATTAGCCAAAATGGAGAAAGACAAAAAAGTCGACCCATCTAAAACAGGGTATTTTTTTCGTGAGAAGGAAAATTTGAGAAAAAATTACACCATTTACTTTGATTTTGTTAGGCTAATACATGAACTTTTGAATAGCCGCCTGTTATCAATGTACACACTGGTGATGACATATTTATGGTAAGTCTTAGAGAAGGCAATTTACTCAGCCATGAAGTATGTAATGATTACGATCGAAGATTTGACTAGTTTTAGGACATGCGACACATTCATTTACTATGTGTTAAGTCTATTCAGCACACAATTGGCTGGCGACAGATACACAAACTATGCTCTGATGGGTAAGGCAATGGCAGAGATCAAACAAAAAATATGAATATTTGTATAAAGATCACTTTGAGAAAATCTTAATTTAAATTGAACCAAAATTGAACCAAAAATCACAGCATTATATGGCTGGGAGGCCAAAAATATGCTTTTTGTTTTGGCGCGAATTCAAATTTTGAATTTCAGATCGCAATTTGTCCCACTTAATTTTACAAAAATAGTTTACTAAGCTTCTTCTTGAATGTTTGTGTTAAAAGATATTAGACGAAATTCTGTATTCTGAAACCGTTAATTTTTCCGTTCTTAACTTTTCAATCAAAATTTACTGTGCTTCTTCTTGAATGTTTTCTGTTTAAAAAGATTAGTCAATTTTCTGTATTCTGAAATGGTGATCCTGGAACCAAGAATCCTGGTCCAGGATTTGCTAAAAACAGGCTTAAAATAATCTCTATTGTCGCAAAAATTATATTATTTAGGCCTTATCGAAATACCCGCTTACGCTGTTTCTTCCATACTTCTTAACAGGTATGTTGCAATACGACATTTGTTTACTTTCGTATAACCATATTTGGCGATACTTCAGATTTGGAAGGCGGTTATTTGTCAGTCTGTGTCATTTGCTCGCGGCCGTTTCTTTCTTCACAGTTTATTTCTGCGGTATGTCCGGAATTTTAAAGTTATTTTTACAATTGAAGCTCCGTGTTTCTATTCCCAAAACTTTTCAACCTACAGAAAACGAAATCTGATAGAATATTGTGCCAACATGAAAAGCGATTTGAAATTTATTTTATGGAACCTCGCGCAGGAGCGCGTGTTGGGTGGCGGTCCCAAGAGCAAAGTTGCTTATAAGGTCATGCCAAGCATCTTTGTCGTTAGGACCTCACCCAACTCGCGCACCTGCACGAGATCCAGACACTGTGTTGAGCCCAACGCTGCTGATCTTGATCGATCGGATGGGGAGCAACGTCGTTGCACTCTACTATGGAAACGCTTTCAAATTGCCGCCATTGTATTTTGTTGACGTGCTTGTCTATCTGTTACTGAATTTTCCCTTGAAAATCCCCTGAAATCTCAACCCCTCCCGAAATTTTTTTCTGGGTACGGGCCTGGCTTCAGTTACAGTTTTGTTAGAGAAAATATTTCAGCAATGCCCTTTTAGACAACCCTCAGATCAGTCTGATGATGTGGCTGCTGGGCAAATTCGCAATCTCAAGTGCCTTCACCAGCCTTTTCGTTTACGCTAGCGAGGTGTTCCCCACCGTCACGCGTAACGGTTGCATTGGAATTTGCTCAGGTAATGCCTTATAAGTTCTCAAGTATCGCCCTAACCATTGCTTACGTTAACCGTTCAGTCGTTTCTCGTTTGGGCGGCAGTTTTGCGCCGATGGTTGGGACGGTAATGCCCACATTCTTTTTTGGTCTTTGCGCGAGTATAGCGGCTGCGATGACTTTGGTATTGCCAGGTTGGTTTGTTGCATTTTTGTCGACGATTTTGGAAATATTTTTGATATTTTCCTTAAAAATGAGATTGGGAAAACAGATTTTTCATGGATTTTTTTAGAACAAAACCGCTATTTGACCACGACAAAACTTTTTTGTGGAAGATAGTCTTTCCTGGTATATACAGCATTACCTGCATTTGAAGCCCCCTTATATTTAAAGCCCCCTCCGGGGGTGAGGGTTTAGAAATCAAACCCTCCAAAATACGCTTTTTTCAAAATTTCAAACTTTTTGCCGCAAATTCAAATTTTTTGCTGCGAATTTGAATTATTATTACAAATTTTGCTGTTTTAGAAAATTTGCGGGACTTTTCGGAAACTAAAAAAATGGAAATTTAAAAATTCTCTGTTCTATGCAGAACTTCTTCGCTGCTGAACGGAACAGGAACTTGAAAAATGCAAAAGGTCATTCCGAAAAAGTGTTTCATTATCCGTGTTGAGTTACTTTAAAAATTTAGAAACATTGAACCGCGAATTGCCCGATTCAACCGAGCAGATGAGAGCCGGAAATAGAAATGCTGCCACAACTTGCAGACATAGGAGGAAAAGTGATGTGATATTAGTGCATTAAAAGACAAATACGAAAATGTAATTTAGTGTAGCAATATTAAAAATTATAACGGTGCATTTGTATTGAGTTTCTATTCCTTTGTGTATACTCTTCCGTTGTATATATTCATTCATTATGTTGAGTTGAAAAGTTGGTATTAAAAATTGTATAAATACAATTTATTACTACTTTAGCCTGGAGGCGAGAAAGCGAACAGAAGCGAGGTTTGACCGTACTGTAAAAGATATAACCGTGCTGTAAAATCTGAATAAATCTTTTATAGAAAGGACTGATTTTCAGTCTACTTTTTGGAAAATGATGACAAATCGGAAAACCACGATGCGGTCGCGATACAGGGGTGCATAATAGCTCAAAATGCTCCCCTTAGAATTCTAGGTAGGGAATGTGCAATAATTGGCGTGGGGCGATCTCAAAAAAGTGGCTTTTTCCGCAAAAATGGCAAAAAGGATGTTTTTCTAGAAAACCACGATGCGGTCGCGATACAGGGGTGTGTGATAGCTCATTTTGTAGACCTGAGCGGGCTGATACCGAATCCGTAAAAATTTTGATGGGGCGGGTCAAAAAAGTGGCTTTTTTGCCCAAAAAGTGGCAAAAGTGACATTTTCGCCGAAGTGCAAAGGACGAAGGCCGGATCAGGCACCGGATTTGGGGTGCCTTAGGCACCCCACTAGGGCAGCTAGTTTTGCAAATAATTTTACAATTCGAAATTAGTTTTTGGCCTTCAAGTAGTTTTCAGTCAAAATTTCAGAATTAAACAAAAAACTGTGACCAAAAAAAATTTTGGAACCGGAAAAATTGAAAGCGGCTATAACATAAAGAATAATGCAAGACTGGGTTTATTCTCCGTGAGATTGAAATTTGGAATATCCCCCGGCAGATTCGGGGGACAAATGACAGATTGGAGGTGAGTTTTGGCATAGCTCTTTGAAAAAACGTTGTATCGATGACGTGAGTATCGGGTACATTATGCCGGGAGCTTGCGAGGTCGTACAGCTGACGGTTCATCAGGTATATTTGACGGCAAATCGCCTGCGAGAAAAATATTGAAGAATTTCGGACCACACATCAGCTGGAAGCAAGCTGAAAAAAATGTTCGGTTTCAAGGGAGAATTTACCGCAAAATTTGTTAGACAATTTTGGAAAATTTGCCGTAACTCAGCAAAAAACCAAAAGGGATACATGAGACGAAAAAGTTCATGAAGTTAAGTCAAATTTTAAGAAGGGAAGATGAAGCCAAAACAAACTACTAAAAATTGTTCAAGTCCGAAATTTTTTGAACAAAACGATCTGCTCAGACATTTATCTGGCTCAAAAAGATTGTTATAGAAATGTCATTATGATCATTTTTGCGTTTTTCTCTATGAAACACCCAAAACAACAACAAAATCTCGCAAGGTGTTGGGGAGGATAGCGACTTCCTCAAAGTTTTTGTGTACAAAAATGATTTGGTCATTTAAAAAATTGTTGGGGTACGCTAGTCATGATAAATATAACATCAAACATTCATTTCTTTTCGAAAATTTCCAAGAAAAATCCTAACCTATCCAAATTTTTGCGTTAAAAACAGTTTCATATTTTTATTTTGGGATGTTACGTGAAACTTACATCCAGGCCCGTAGCCAGGGGGGGTTAGGGGGGTTGCAACCCCCCCCCCCGAAATTTTTGGTGGCGGGGAAAAATAATGATACCTTAAAAAGATTTTCATGTAAAAATTTTAAACTTATGAATAATTTGTTAGTAAAACGAAATGATGGGTTTATGGAACCGGATTTCCGCACTTGTTTACATTTAGAATACAATGGCAAAGTATGATTCACAGAGCTGGCAGTGCCAGCCTGGCACGGCTGCCCTATATACAGGCCCGTAGCGATTTTTCAAATTTCTAATTCGGGTCGCAAATTTTAAGAAAAAATTTTCAGGCCTGTTCAATTTGTCGTAAATTTTCCTACAACTCAATTCATTTTTTCTAACGGAATTCGCTTTCAAAGGTCGATATGTTCAAGAGAAAGAAGAATGTGGTATTGCAGAAACAAATATTTGCGATGTAAGTTACATCGCAAATTTTGTGAAATTTTTTTTTACTTTTGAGCATGGTGGGGAAATTCGATAAATGCAAAGGAAGCCTTCATCGAAGCTTTATCGAAGTTTTCTAGTAAGCGCGAATCGCCGGCCACTGTTTCCTGCTGTTTCCCAGCTGCGCGCATTCGTTTCCCTCGTTGGAAAGACAACAACGATTGCGCGCAGCTGGGAAACAGCAGGAAATAGTGGCCGGCGATTCGCGCTTACTAGAAAACTTCGATAAGCTTCGATGAAGCCTTCCTTTGCATATTTATTTCCCCACCATGCTTTTGAGGCTTTGTTGTGTTAATTTTTACTTTTTGGAATTTTTTGTGCAACATAAAAATGTTTTATTTGAATCCAAATTTTAGCGCCCAAAGTCAAAATGCGCCAAATTTGGTAATTTGAACCGGAATATTCGAAAAATTTCGCCAATTAAAGTGAACATGAGCAAAAATGAGTTAAAACTGGCTATAAATGTGTTACTTTTTGACAGTTATGCTATAAATACGTTTTATATTATATTTTTTCCGTTTTTAGCAAAAAATGAGTAAAAATGCATGATCCTAAAACCCCATTTTATGATCCTAAAATGGCCTTTTTATGATCCCTTTTAGGATCCTAAAATGGGGTTTTATGATCATAAAAGTCCGCACCCTAATTATCAGATTAATACGCTAAATTAATGGCGCTAATCGATAATTGATACACAACGCCAAACCTGCACATCACTGGAAACAAAATTTAAACGCCCATTCTATGCTATTCAGATGGACAGATACTACGTCGAATATTTTGGAAGACAAAATAGAAATGCCCTTAAGAAATTTCTCTCAAATTATGGACCGTTGGACTTAAATATTGAACAATGACTCTCGATTTTTTTGTAAACAGCTGCCTTGGCTCGAACAAGCCTTTAAGAAAGTCCACCATGAATGCCGACATTAGAGACTCCAAGGGATACCTCAGGGGTATTGTGTCTGAGTTACAAGCACCGTCATGACAACTAAAGGTGGCCCCCGTTGCGAATTCGCAACGCATGCATTAGGTTGGGGGTAATATTGGTGGAAGCCCGAGATGCAAAACCCCTTGAGGTATCCCGATTTATATAATACAAGCTGCTTGGGCCCGGCCACCGCCGGGCTCACAATTTCGATTCTTTTCCGGACCCCCTGAAATATTGGCATAAAATCTTTACAAAATCATAATCTCCAAAGATTACAACCAAATTTCATCAAAGCTTTATATGGGTATGATTGTGATACAACAGGAATGTAGCATTCTTGAAATCCATCACCACTTTCAAAAGGATTACATTATCCCGAAAAGGATTATCAAGGTCAAATGTAATTTATATTACGTGGCAAGAGCTTTTTCCCATAATGCAAATTATTACTTTTCACAACCTAAAAGGTCAAGTACGTATTTCTTGAAGAAAAAGACAAGAGAGGGTGACAAAAGATGCCAATTTATATAACAAAAAGGCGCCATTAGAGCAAATATGGCATAACAAGTATCATTTCAAAAAATTTGCAACATTTTCGGCTACATTTTAATAACTTTTTACAGTTTACGATATTGCTAAAAATAATCCGGATAGAAGGAAAAATTCCATTCATTCACAATCATCGGTTCATCAACCATTCTTGCGAATGGGAGCTGTATTTTTCCCCAGAGTAAACAGAGGTGAAGATCGAGAGATTCGACCATTTCGTCTTCAGAGCGAACAGCAAAGGAAGAAAATATTGGACAAGTGTAGTGAACTAATTTCTCAAGCGAGATCTTCGACGCAAGAAATAAATGACGAGGTTTGTGGTAAATTTATGTACGGTCAACCCTCACTTAAGTAGCATCCTCATTTAAGTAGTACTTTTTGGAACGGCCAGAAATGTATGGAAACCCCTTTAAAAATCCCTCAGTTAAGTAGAACCTTCCTTTATGTAGGTGCTGCTCCAGATAAGTCATAGTCTGTTGGACTGTGAGACAGTCAGAGGAACACACACTTTTTTGTCACTGATGCGTTTGTATTTTGTTTCTAACTTCTGACGGTTTCAGAGGCAATGACTCCTATGGGGCAGCACCTACGTAAAGGAGGAGCTCTTTCAGTGCCAACTCACTTATGTAGCACCCTCGTTTAAGTTTCACACGTTTGGATGCGACTTAAGTGAGGATTGATTGTACCATGTGATTGCAACCCTCTTTTTGATATATTTTTGAAAATTTGGGACGAAAATTTTCTTACTTTTCTGTCTCTAATTTTTGTAAGGACAAGGAAGACTATTATATTTGAAAATAAGTCTACTAATTACCTATTTCAGATATGCCGCAGAATAGAAACCTCTTGGGCTACGATCATAATCGATTCCGAAAGCAATCCTCTCTGCGGTGTGACGTATGTTACCTACAGACATCTGATCACACTTACCGAGTGAATCCGGCCAAAGATCAAAAAGTCTCAACGGGTAAACGGAGGGAAAAGACTTACCTTGAGTGTGTTGAATTTGGACGGCAAAGTCAACCAGGCGGAATTTGTTTCGTGGTCGCGCAGTCATCCGATCGCTATCATTCAGTTCAAGAGCGATGACGAATCAATCACTCCGATATGTTTCAAAAGGAGCTTAGACGACCCAAGTCTCAGTACCAAATTCCAGGACCCAGGTAGCATCAGTGAAAGTTTCGGTGGTGCTGAGATTCCGAAAATATGCAAGGTACCGTTGTACTTTTGTGACTGAAACGTATAGTTGCAATGGAATCTCGTCTGCTTCAAAGTACAATTTGCATGGATCGGCCAGTGGTCCACAAACACAATCGGCGGTTTGAGGATGGAAAATGCGAAAGTCGGCATTCAAAGTACGAAACTTTACGGGGTACGGTAAAAGCCCCCCCCCAAGCTCGCTATTTTTGGTCATAACTTTTTTCTGGAACATTCTAGAATTATGTGTAATGGCTTAAATTAAAGCTAAGGCTCTTGGCTACAAATCGGTATATTACACGCCGCATCTCGATTCAAGAATCTCGAGATTCAATTTTTTTTGTCTCTTTACTCTTGAATTTTCGTGAAATCAAGTTATGACCAAAAATAGCGAGCTGGGGGGGGGGGGCTTTTACCGTGCGCCAACTTTACATGAAAATGCAACTTATTCTCCACGGTTTGTATTTTCTTGAACAGGTGGGATGACGAAAAATTTTTGTTCCAGAGCAGGGGGCGATCTATATCAAATGCCAAGTCTGCCAAGTTACTTGGCATATATTCTCTGGTATTTGTCGCTGCTCTCTCTGTCTCTAACATCAAGGCGGCCGGCCGGCCGGCTGAGTCAGAGAATAAAAGGGATGAAAGGAAAGCTTGGTACCAAGTCTGCCAAGCCGAAATAGTACATGGTACGGTGCCAAGTTGTGGAAGAGTGCATATGAACTTGATAAATACAATAAAATTATATATATAATAATATTCTTGACATTGAGGTTGTTACATTGAAAAAATAAAAAATTTGCAATTTAAAAGTGCATTTTTATGTGCAAAAATCACAAAATTTCAAAAATCTGAAAATACTAGCTGAAACTAGACAAAAAACTGCTATAGAGACAGTAATATCAGGTCTTTCTGTAAATCAAGGCATAGAAAACATCAACCGAACCAAGGTAGCCGGAACTGTTGCACAAAGAACGGCTTGATTTGGATTGTTGGAGTTAAATGCAGAGTTATGGGAATTTTTTGCTCATGTTATTACTTATTGTACATTTCAGGAAAAAAGCAGTGACAATATTTGCCATGGATTTCCCAGCCACTATTCCGGAATACTGGCTATACGCAAAAGTCGTCAACCAAAATTTGCTTGTTGCGTTCCGTACGCCTCTTAACTTTAAGTGCATTTTTCGATCAACGGCGGGATTACGGATAGGTTTGTTTAAAATAAACCTTTTGCTACGCATATTTTTGGTCAAATTAGTTGTTTCCATAAAATTTAATTATTTTTTGCTAAGTTTATAACAATCGCGGGACTGCGTTAAAATCTATTATGAGCTACAAACTGAAAAATTTGTACTTTTTTCTTGGAATTTGATGTTTATTTGCTCTTTTCTGGAATAAAATTACAAGTTTGGACCATTGAACGACTAGTAAATTTTGATGTGTACGAGTTGTCTTAGATAAAATTGTATTAGGTTGCTCGATAAGTTGTGAGAATCACATGTCAATCAAAAAATTTTGTGTCAATCAAACAACAATTTTTTACGGTTATATTAGTATTATGTGGACTATCATTTTTGTATAAACATTCATCCACTTCCCGCAACATGGAAAAAATAGAGCCGTTATTCGCGAGCTACTCAAATACGAGTTTGAGTTGGGTCTTTCTGTAAATCAAGGCATAGAAAACATCAACCGAACCAAGGTAGCCGGAACTGTTGCACAAAGAACGGCTTGATTTTGATTGTTGGAGTTAAATGCAGAGATTTATGGGAATTTTTTTGCTCATGTTATTACTTATTGTACATTTTCAGGAAACAAAGCAAGTGACCAATTATTTGCCATGGATTTCCCAGCCACTATTCCGGAATACTGGCTATACGCAAAAGTCGTAAACCAAAATTTGCTTGTTGCGTTCCGTACGCCTCTTAACTTTAAGTGCTTTATTCCGATCAACGGCGGGATTACGGATAGGTTTGTTTAAAATAAACCCTTTGCTACGCATATTTTTGGGCAAATTAGTTGTTTCCATAAAATTTAATTATTTTATTTGCCAAAACATATCATTACCGGAAGGGTCTCAAAGTCGTCCAAAGCTTTACAGAATTAACTACAATATATTTTGTGCCATATTTCCTATTCCAGCTTTTTCATTTTTAGGACACAGATTTTTACACCCGGGGTATTCGGGTGAGGGAAATCGAATCCGAGGTGAAAAAATTCCCGGGGCATAACCGGGGTTTTTCCCTGTTTGGCAACGCCAAACCACCTACCTGGTGGCGACATAATTTTGCGAATGATATTTAAGCGTTTAAATTCGCGCTATTTCAGTTTACCCCTTTAGAAGGGGCTAGCTCAAATCTGATATTGCTAACTCCCCCTAAAATCGTATTTTAGAGGGGGTTAGTAATATCAATTTGTGCTAACCCCCTTCTAAAGGGGCTAAATTGAAATGGCGCGAATTTAAACGCATAAATATCATTCGCAAAAAGTATGTCGCCACCTGCTAGGTTGTTTGGCGCTGCCAAACTGGGAAAAGCCCAGTAATTTGCTCAAATATAAATAAATTTTTGACCAAGAATGCGAGGACAATTTACTCGAAATGACCTGTGGCGTAGAAGCGGTAATTTTGCCCAAAACTATTTTAGTCCTGCAAATTATTTCAATTGCCTTGATTCAATTATGAATTGTCCACACTACTATCCTATTGAAATCATGCGTCCGCTTATCTCATCTAACAAGAAGATTGCTTTCTACAAAACCGCAATAGATATTTACGACTCGCCTTACACTCATGTCCATGTCGCCGCGTTGGAATCGATTTCTCATTTTTGGCAAAAGCGAACATTGAAAATATGGGATGAAAGTCCTACGTACGATACTTCGCTTTTTTTGATTTTCAATAGCGTCAAGATACTTCGGTGCCGAAAATTGCAAATTAATTTTCGTGTCGACAAATTACGCTTTCATACGGTCAATTTGTATACCGTAAACTCTCTAATTTAACCCCCCCCTCTTGTTTTACCCCCCTCTAATTCTGCCCCCCCTAGAGGTCGATCGAGTAATTATACCCCCCCTCTAATTTTGCCCCCGGGGGTAAAATTAGGGGTTTTTCCCAAAAAGCGATTTTCGGCCAAATTTTTTAGTTTTTGCAAATTTTTATGTAATATTGTGCATTTTTAAACACTTTTGTATGTTTTCCTTATGTTCTTACGATAAATTTTTATTAATAAACTGTCTGCAAACAAAGAATTACATCAATAAAACATCCATATGACAAGAAAGAACAAATTTTTACTAGGTTTCTTACTGCGCAATGTCTTCATCGCTTTTATATCCGTTGTTTACGTCTTCATCTTCGTCGGGTTCTTCTGGAACGATCACTTCGACATCTGACAGTTCTTGTCCAAGAGGAATTGAGCCATCTGGTCGGAGACAGTGAATCAAGTGGTCCTCGGAACCATCTGGATTGTTCGTGATGCCACAGGTTTTGAACGATTTCTGTATTGCTTCGCGAGTCAGAGAATCCCAAGCGTTGCTTATCCATCCGAGGTACACTTCCATGCCCGGTGCGCGCGGATTTCCTTTGACAGTCCATTCGCGATCAGCGGCCAGCATCCAGTTGTTATATTCCCGCTGAATATGCTGCTTGAACGGCATGTTCCAGCTCACATCTGGCGCCTAAATATCATACTTAATTCACAATATCATCACTTAATTTTTGATATTCACCAAAATAGTCATTAAATAAGCTTAAAATTAAATAAGCGAAACTAACCTGCACGAAACCGGTGCAACCACCGGGCACGACAGCTGTATGTAGTCCCAGTTGCTTCAATGTTGCTTTCGTTTGCGCGCTGATGTGACAGCGAAACGAATCCCAGACGAGTAATCGGTTGCTGAACATCTTTGGACCGATAGTTGCCTCGAGGTACTGGGTCTGTCTACCATCATTGAGCGCGTGACCTTGATGCCAAGTGCGCGATTTTCTCGCACCCATCCTGCGAGCCGCTTATCAAATATGTCGTCCTTTAGTCGCGGGCCTGCCCCCGGAAGATTTTTCTTTTGACCTCCACGGACCACAGAAGCTCTGTAAAATGGGCATAAAAATTTGCATAAATTTTAGGTCCATGCAGCAAGATAATTAACAGCAAAAAATAAAATAACCTACTCTGTTATACGAAGTTGCTTTTCATTGTCCACCCATGGACGAATCGTGTTTCTATCGAGGTTGTATTTTTTGGCGGCACTGTGGACTGAATTTTTTCGCACAAAATCGATGACCTCGAGCTTTCGAGCAATGGTGTAGGACTTCCTTGGAGCTTTTGACGTGCCCGCTGCTTCGAGACTACGACTTTCTCGCGCTGGGATTGCTGGAGTTTCGGCTGCGATATCCATGCAGCTTTGTGAAGCGCGCGCGGCGTTTTCCTCTTCCTCATCCTGAATAGCGCGCTCTCGATCAATCACTGCAGTAGAATCGTTGAACAGCCAAATTTCGTGATCGTCCATCTCCTGTAAATTAGAGGTGAAATGACAAGAAATAAATCGCTTAACCATCATAGCAGCATAAGCGGATAAATTTTGCAGTTCAGAAATACAAAACTAACTTTCTTTAAAAGGATTCTTTAAAATGACATTTTGCAGACAATGTAATTAAAGAGAATTGTGAATATGATATGTAAAGACAGAACAAAGAATAATACAGACAATGTTAGATAAAAACAATTCGCTCAGACAACAAAGAAAATGATGAAATTTAAGCAAAAATCCCAAAAATTTTGCATTTCCCAAAAAATTTCGCGCCTCCGGCGCGGCGCGAAACCTCGATCGCGTAATTTTTCCCCCCCTCTATTTTTACCCCCCTCTAATTTTGCCCCCCCTAGAGGTCGATTGAATAATTATACCCCCGGGGGTTAAATTAGAGAGTTTACGGTACTTTACACGCGATTGAATATTGCGGTGAAATTGAGTCGATTGACTTATTGAAGATGATCGAAACTAAGCAAGCTCTTGATCCATTAAGCAATACGATTATTCGCGTGAACATGCTTTCTAATGAATTCAATCTTGCCATTCAGCGAATTCAAAGGGTACTCTTTTATTTTATCTTTCGAAGTGGGGTAAGAATTTAGAAGGTTTTAAAAAATGTTACGGATTACACGATGTGTTCTTTAATGGAGTGTGTTATGAAATTCGAAGCATAAATTAAATGGTGATTCAAATGAGTTTTGGCTTTTGTTTTCTGCCTTCTCATTCTACACATTTTTTTTTCAAAAAGTGTCTCTGTTTATGAAAGCATTTTATGCCAATAAAGGAGAGCTGAACGAAAAGGCAGGGAACAAAGGCAAACATGCGGCAATTAGAATCCTAATTTCGATTATGCCCCGAATTATAGTATTTTACAGCCAAACTCACTGGGCATCACTAAGTCTATTGCCGCATCTACGCATAGTATGGTAGAAAGATTTCTGATAGAAAAGTTTCTGGAACATTCTAGAATTATGTGTAACGGCTTAAATTAAAGCTAAGGCTCTTGGCTATCGATCGGTGTATTTCATGCCACATCTCGATTCAAGATTCTCGAGATTCAATTTTTCTCTTTACTTGAATTTTCGTCAAAATCCAAGAGTAAAAATTGAATCTCGAGAATCTTGAATCGAGATGCGGCATGTAATACACCGATCGATAGCCAAGAGCTATAGATTTAATTTAAGCCGTTACACATAATTCTAGAATGTTACACATAATTCTAGTTATGAACAAAAATGACACGCTTGGAGTTTTTACGGGGGGGGGGGGGTTTCTTGCTGCGCCGGTTCAGCAAGTAGATGGGGAAATATCCTTCTAGCCTCAACAGAGCCTAGTCAAATTGATCTCGAGGTCGCTAGATTGGAATTTTGTGACTTTTTCATCCTCCAAAAGCGACACTCACAGAAATATGGGCCTGGGGTACTTGTTGGTGATTGCTTTCAAAGTCCGAACTCAGGATGGAGCTCTTCGGAATCTTCGAAAATTTAAGCTAGGCAATTCTAACGCAATTCACAACAGTCACAAGATATCTGAGATTTTGGAAAAAGGTATGAAGAAGAAGCTCAAAATCATTATGTGTTAGTGAATTGGTTTTATTGGAGGTTTGCAGCGAAAATTTTGACAATACCAGGTGGCGACATAATTTCGCGAAATTTTATTTATGCATTTAAGTTATCGCCATTTCAGTTTAGCCATTTTAGAAAGTCTAGCTCAAATCAGATATTGACAACTCCCTCTATTCTAGGGCGGGTTAGCAATATCAGATTTGAGCTAGCCCTCTTCTAACGTTGATTGAAATTGATTTAAATTGCATAAATAAAATTCCGAAAGATTATGTCTTTACCTGGCGTGTGATATGATGATGTACCTAATTGGACTCGATTTTACAGAAAATCGCTAATGCCGTATCATTTTAGGAATTTATTGAGTCGACAATTTCTTGCAATTTAAGACTTATAATACGAATTTTCGGCTCGGATTCAAATTTCACTCGTCGCCTACAATGTGCACGCACAAGTGAGGTGCTTGAAGTCAAATATATCACAGGAAATGAGGCATGCCAGTTGTTTGGACTTACTTATTTCGAAATGAGTGAATACGACGGAAAACTGTTTCTACAGCGAAAGAAGTACTATGCTTGAAAGTGAATTATTCTAACCGAAGTCGCTTTAATAATCTCATTGTTTGGATACCTCGTTTCATTGTACTTTACTTTGTTGACCTTTTTAGAAAACATTTTACTATATTATTTTGCAGAATTTTGCTTGCTTGCTTGAATGCGAGGATTAGATCTCGCGATCCTGTCGTTAGATTTGAATGAGTAATAGCTCATTTTGTAGGTAATGGTCTGGTAGGTGGCATAAAATTGTCAGATCGGAATTTTGAAAATTTGAATTCGCGCCAAACTGGAAAAGCGTGTTTTTAAGGGTTTATATGAGTGAAGGTTTGCCGTTTTTGTCTTAGATCGTAAATATAGGTGATTTAGAGTATTTATGCTTTTTAAATTTTTGTGTTTCGGTTTTTGTACAAATTTTTATGAATTTTTTGGTCATTTTTTGGTGTAAAATTAGGTTTTTTGGTTCTGACGGTAAAAGCTGCTGAAAATTTGCATACAGGGGCCTAGGGCACTAACATGAAATCTTGACATTTTGACATGAAATCGTGAAATATCTCTAAGCGAAAATGTCTGGTTCTTCTTCTTTCCATTGTGCGTCTTTGTGTGTCTTTGTCTGCCTACTTCACTTCAAAGAGAGAGACGCAGAGGAACGCCACACACTAGCACCGAATTGATATGCATTTTCCAATGCATATGCAGTGGGAAATAACCAAAGAGAGAGTGGGTATTAACCAAAGTCTCTCTTCTTTTATTATTGACATTTTGATAGCAGAGGCGACGGGCTTCAAAATGTCAAGAATTAATTCTATAAAATTAATATAATTTTTGGATATGATGGCTATAAATGTGACATTATATCTAGATTCAACTTTTCATGAGGATTCCGACACATTTTTCAGATTTTTCCATGCTTGGATTTTATGCTTTAAAAGCCGAAAATTTCAATATGTCAAGTTTCATTTCAAAATTTCAAACGGCAGAGAATTTCAACGCAGGCAAAGAGAGATGCACAAAGACGCACAGTGCAATGGCGAAGAGCCAGACATTTTCGCTTAGAGAGAAATGTCAATATGTCAATATGTCAAGATTTCATGTTAGTGCCCTAGGCCCCAGGGGTTTTAGGATGTGCTGAATCCGAATTTGAAATCAGATTTGGAATTTGAAAATTTGAATTCGCGCCAAAATGTAAAAATGTGTTTTTTAAGGTTTTGGTTAGAGAAAGTGTAACTTTTTTGTTTTAGATCGTAAATTTAGGTTATTTAGAGTATTACTGCTTTTGGTATATTTGGATTACGGTTTTTGTACAAATTTTTATGAATTTTTGGTCATTTTTTTGGTGAAAAATTGGGTTTTTTGGTTCTGACGGTAAGTTGCTGAAAATTTGCATACAGGGGTTTTCGGATATGCTGAATCCGAATTTGAAATCAGATTTGAAATTTGAAAATTTGAATTCGCGCCAAAATGTAAAAACGTGTTTTTAAGGGTTTTTACGAGTGAATGTTTGTTCTTTTTTGTTTTATGTCGTAAATTTAGGTGATGTAGAGCAGTGTGACAACTTTTTCAAAAGTCGACTCCGACTCCGGGCCTTTTGTCGGAGGTCGACTCCGACTCCGGAGTCGACTCCGGGGAAATTGAAAAATGACCAAATTTTCCCATTTTTGCTAAATTTTTCGTGTTTTTATGCTATTTTTCCTTTTTATACACTTTTTCATCAATATTACACTATTTTACCTAAATTTTTACATAAAAATTTTCCAAATTTTCAAAAAATCGATTTTTTCGAAAACCATGTACTCCCCCCTATGGTTAGAAAATGACAAAAAAGCAAATTTTTTCGGATTTTCAATAAAATGTGTTTTTAAAGGTTTTTTGATGTGCTGATCATGAATCTGCAATTATTTTGAATGTAGCGCGTCAAAAATGGTCAATTTTGAAGGTTTTTCCCAAATTTTTGAAAATTTTCTCTAATTTTACTCCAA
Source organism: Ditylenchus destructor (assembly GCA_022814885.1). Taxonomy (NCBI): domain Eukaryota; kingdom Metazoa; phylum Nematoda; class Chromadorea; order Rhabditida; family Anguinidae; genus Ditylenchus; species Ditylenchus destructor. The sequence continues at coordinate 76,632 of JAKKPZ010000224.1, forward strand.
ATTTTCAAAATTCTTCAAATTTTTTCAAAAAATTTGCCTGTGACGCTTTTTTATCGCGACTTTCTCCATATATCTAGGAACATTGTGTATCAATTGTGCCTACATCAGTGTATTTTTCCAGAAATATAGAAACGTTTACGGCACAAAAGCGCCGCAGGCAAAATTTTTAATAAAAAATGGCTTTCTCTTTAAAAATTGACTATAATTTATCATTGAAATAAATTTAAAGATTGAAGTTTCTGAATATTTATTGAAAAGTTCACAAATTTTCAGCTCAAAATTGCCAAAGGTTAGTGTTTCATAGCTGTTTTCCTGAAAAAACTCCAGTACAGTGCAAATAAATGGATCGTGGCTCAATGTTTTCAGAGAGTATTTTAAATTAAAATACCGTAGACACCGTGACACTCCGTAGCACTCTGACTTAAGTCGCATCCTGAGCTCAGGATCCACGCTTACTTATATCGAAGGTTGAATGTTGTGCAAAATGCTTGCGGTATCTTAGCTATGCCTCAAAACCATGAGGGCAAATAAATAGCCATGAAAGCGCCGCAGGCCGAAATTTTAGAAAAATGGCGATTTATAATGAAAAATGGAAGAAAAAGAGCGCTGCAGGCGAAAAATCTTACAAAAATTGGACTGTCTGCAAAAATAGACAGTGAAAAATTTGAATATTTGTCGAAAATTACCTAAAATTTTGAATCGAATTTCGATCAAATTTGGGATCGAATTTCGAAATTCGATCGATTTGAAAAACGAAATCGAAATCAAAATCGAAATCGAATTTCGAATTTGATTTCGTCCTTCCTTACTTCCTTTTGTGCTGTACCAAATGTTGACCCATTCCTTTTTGCTGACGATGCGAAACTGTCCTCCACATTTAGTGCAAAAAAGGAACCTATGGAAAATCATCTTCCACTTTCCCTTGAAAAAGCATGCCAATGGTCCTCCCAATGGAAAATCAAAATCAACCCCACCAAATCGAGAATTTTACATGGCGGCAAAAACAATCCAAAAAGAAAATACTCGATTAATGACAATGAAATACCAGAGGTCGAAACCATCAGAGACTTAGGAGTTGAAGTAGACACTAAATTACAGTTCAAAGTTCATATAAGTAAAATAATTAAAAATGCGTATTTCAGGGCCCACCAAATTTTAAGAGTACTAAAAACTAATGATTTAGCTACTTGGAGACTAGCCTACATTAGCTATGTTAGACCACTATTAGAATATGCATCTGAAACTTGGAACCCAAGTCTCATAGGCGAAAAAACGCGGATTGAAAAAGTACAAAAATTCTGTACTAGAAGAATACTTCAAAAATGCCACCTCCCATACTGTCAGTATCCAAAACGACTTAAAATATTAGATCTCCAATCGCTTGAATCCAGACGTCTAATTTCCGATCTCATTATGGTATACAAAATTATCCATCACAAGGTTCCGTTAGATCCAAAATCTTTCTTCAACTTTCCTGCTAGACCGTCACTAAGAAGACATGAATTCCAAATCAAACCCAAATATATAGGTACTAAAAAACAAAACTCTTTTTCCACTAGAATAATCAACTTCTGGAATGATCTTGATCAAGAGACAGTTAGTGCCAAAAATCTATCAGTTTATAAAGGAAAACTTATCGGAAACCTTAAAAACCTACAGGCAAAAAATCGGCTTTTCTATGCACAGGTATATTGGATTAATATTTTATTAAGGAAAAGACCATAATAGAAACAGTAAATACAAATTAATAAGCATCGAAACATTGAAACGGTTAAGCGTCGATTCGCTCCAATAATATTAGAAGATCTTGATGTAAGCATAGGTCAAAAGTATCTTCAGCTTCTTTCTCTGTGATATATTTTAGCTGCAGAACTTCCTTCGTACGATTATTCTCCAGACTAAATTGCATACTCTCTTCATGGAAAGTCGCTTTAATAATAAATCGTAAGCGACACGTCTGCGACGATGCGAGGAATTCCTGAAATTTTTATATTATTTGCGTTTTATTACATTTATTTTATGGTATTGAACAATTTCACCTTTCTTCGGTTTTGCTATACTAAAGTTATGGCCGTAAGATTTCACGTGCTATTTTCTTTGGTCTCTTTATCTCTGCTAAGGTTCTATTCCTTCATTCAATTTTCTCTCTCCGCATGAGATTTTCGACATTTCAAGTTCAAGAAAGTGTGTATTTCTCTGTCAAGTTTTCCTACAACATATCACTCTTTTCTAATCTAGAAATTCTTTCGGTTCAATTACCTTTAAAATTTCACGCTAAGTTTGCGACCACCTCGTATGAAAAGTTCGCAAGTCTTCTGAAATTTTGGGTGTGAAATATTTTTAGTGAGAAATTTCCAATATTTTGTGAGGAGATATATCAAAGTTGTATACGAAATGAAAGCAGATAGAATGGGCTTTCGAATGGTACTGAATAGTCATATCTTTTTGTTGCTACAGTCGACCCTCGATAATCGGCACACTTTTTTTTTGCCAAATTTGTGCCGATTATCGAATTGCCGATTATCGAGGGAATTTTGTATGGAAAAAATCCTTCCAGTGCAAAGTTGTGGCGATAAACGAAATTTGCTATATTTTTTGTCATTTTTCAAAAAATGTTTAAAATTTGAATTCCGCCCAAAAAATTTCGATTTTTTTCTGAATTTTTACAAAATTTTTGGTCAATTTGACGAAATTTTTGCAAAATTTTTGAAAAATTTGGTCAAAAACAGGTCAATTTTTTATAAAAATTCAAATTTGCGCCAAAAAGAGAACCATTTTTCTTTGTGCCGATTAACGAAAAATTTTACATGGAAAAATTCATTTTCGTTTCGCAAAACATCTGTGCATATTATCGAATTAATCGGCACAAAATGCCGATTATCGAGGGAATTTTGTATGGAAAAAATCCGTTCCAGCCAAATATGTGCCGATTATCGAAAATGCCGATTATCGAGGGAATTTTGTATGGAAAAAATCCGTTCCAGCCAAATATGTGCCGATTATCGAAAATGCCGATTATCGTGTGCGCAGAGGGTCGACTGTAGCTAGCAATAAAATATTGTAATACAAAAACCACACGAACTTTTGGAAAACACGGTATATTGCTTAGGCAAAAATTTAGTCCTTTTAAATGTAAGCAATTACTCAGAACTTACGACCAAGCGTGAGCTTAATTATGGCAAAAAATTGTCTTTATCTCATATATCCAGTGGTCAAGAGTTTGAATGCACATGTTATGAACATTAAAAATGGAACTTTTAATCCAATAACAAAACTACAGGGTGGCCCAATTTTTTCCCCTATTTTTTTTTATTATTGAAAAAATTTTCCAATCATGTTAAACTGATTTTTTTACATAATAAACTAGACACTTTTGCAAAAAGTTTAGAAACGCTATTCGCAGAAAAAAATTCTTTGAATTATCAAAAAATCCATTTTTTGCCCAAGAGCTAAAAATGGATTTTTTGATAATTCAAAGAATTTTTTGAATTGAGCGTGTTTAGGGGTAACTCGATGCGCTGATCACGAATCTGCAATTATTTTTTTGTATCGCCTCAAAATATGCCATTTTTTGTCCAAAAACAGCCATTTTTAGCCAAAAATGGCTATTTTCAGGTATTTGTGAACTTTTTTTTAAGGTGCATCGGGAAAAAAGCCTGGTACCGTTCGACTCTCCTCACCGAGTACTACAATCCTATCCAGTCAGTTTTCCCAGATCGATATGACCCCAAGTGAGGTTTCCTTGTTAGAAATAATTTTCAGAGTAAAATTAAGAAACACCGATCAAAGTTCAAAAATTTCCTCAATTTATAATTTTTTGATTTTTTGGAAACGTTTTATGAATATAAAGAAATTTTGAAACTGAAAACGAACCTTGCGAATTACTTCGAGCACAATTTTGAATTCTGCTCCTGAGAAAAAAGTAAGAATCAAAATAGTGTCGCTCTCCGGAAATAATGCTTTCTGTCGGATGAAATTCAGCATTTGGTCTCGCTCCACCGGAAATTCATAATCAATGGCATGCAAGGCATACAAATTGGGTTGTCGCAAAAGATGCGTATTGGTGTCCGAATCCATAAGACTCAGAGTACGACATCCGAACATTGCCGTGCTCTCGAGTATGAGACGAAGCGAAGTTTCGTTGTGTCTGGGACTCCATACATGCAATACCTGCTCGATCCAGGTATGGGATATGGATTCCATCTCGGCAATGTGATCAGGAGAGCAAGGAGATGTAATCAACACATTGACCTTTCCAAAGCGCACCGACGTCTTCCAAAACGGACTCATCTCGTTGAGTCGGTAAAAATATCCACAATCAACACCGCAATCGTGATGCTTCCATTCTCGATCATTCGGCTTGAGGCATTCCGAAGTGTTCCAGTTACGTAGTTGGACCAGCAGTTCGCCATCCTTGATCTGTATTTTTGCCTCTACAGACGGCGGAATACGAAATGGCTTTGATTTAAAGCTCTGTCTGATTATAGTGTCAATCAGTCGATTTGTTACCTAAAGATATTTACCTTAACTGAATCGCCGGACATTTTAAGTATATTTCATGGAGTACTGCGAGAATCTCAAGAGAGAGAGATCTCTATTAGACGGTTCTAGAATTGCTTTATAATACGTGTATTCATGACAGACTCTAAACCTGGCTTCGCCAGACCAAATCGGGCTTTCTTCAACAAGCCTATTCGGATTGAAAAGTCGATCAAAACATTCAAACAGCCATGATTAACGGTGTGCTCACGGATAATCTTAAACTTTTTCGCGGATTTCCACATTTAAATTCCGATTGGAAGGGAAAATATCACAAAACATAACTGATCGCTATAAAATATTGTATTCCATGTTGAAGAATACCATTTGTCCACCAGTCATATATTTGAGGGTATTGGTCGGGCATATAGCCTATGAGTTAGATTTAGCTCAGACTCAGGCTCAGTCCAAGATTTAAGGTTAGGCTTACACCAGTACCCCGAAATGTATTCCTTGTTGGGCTAGTAATACCAACTTGTCCTCCAAGGCATACATTTGAGGGTATTGACCGGGCGTGTCTTATGGATTAAATTAGGCTTAGAACAATCCCTTCGAACGTATCCCTTGTTGGACTATTTTAGAGCACTCTCAAGATGATCTGGATCATCAAATATTAACATTTCTGAGAAACGAAAGATGTCAATTCGTATAGTTGAATGTAACAAATAATTTCGATAAATAATTTCAATAAAGACTTCAGATTTTAAACCCGTCACAATTAATGCATGCCGCATCATGTCCGTTTCCTAGCACGTTACAAGGTTATGATTAGGGATCGGAATTTTACACCGAGTCCGAGTCCGAGCGATTCCGAGTCCGGACTCGGACTCGGTAGGGTTCCAATATCAGTTGACGAGTCCGAGTCCGGACTCGCCGAGTCCGTTTGAATTTTATTTTTCCCGCCAATTTTTTTTGTTGTCAAAAACTTGTGTTTTTGCTGTTTCTTAGCTAGTATTTCGTATTTTTGCTATAAAAAGGCATAATTTAGACCAGTTGGTCTATTTTTAGCTATTTGTTAGATTTTTATAGAAATTTTACATGCAAAATCGAATTTTACCTGTTTTTTTCCAAAAATTCTTATTATGAATAAAACCGGCTTAGATCGACTATTCAGATCCTGAATAAGCGTTCTAGATGGATGCCATTGCAACTACAAAATATTTTGTTTTTCGAACTTGGAATTTTTCCGGTAAAATTTGTTTAGTTCATGAAAAACTGAAGATTGTGGACAAAATTCTGTAAATTTTCTCCGTGCGACGACATTGCGCGGAGAAAATTTTGTCGTTATAAGAAAAATTTCTGCATTCGTTATATCGAAGAACATTTCCATACATTTTTCGCCCTATAGACAAGACCCGTTATATTGAAGGTTAGTGCGTGAAGGTTTGATCCGTGATTTCTTAGAAACTCTATCGAATGTTGAATGTAATTCAAAATGCTTCCTGTAGCTCAGATTTGTCGCATTTCGCCACATTAAAAGAAAGTGAGCAGAAAATCATGAAGGCAAATAACAAGCCATAAAAGCGCCGCAGACCGAAATTTTGGGAAAAATGCCGACTTATAATGAAAAATGGAAGGAAAAGGAGCGCCGCAGGCAAAAATTTTTAGAAAAATAGGGGTGTTTGAAAAAATAAACATTGAAAATTTTATCTATTCTTCAAAAAAGTTCAAAAATTTCGCTCGGCCGCGCCCAATGGGCACGGCCGAAAATAACCGAGTCCGAGTCCGTCGGACTCGGACCCCCTTTTGCCGAGTCCGAATCCGAGTCCGAGTCCGGACTCGTCATATTTCCATTATGACCGAGTCCGAGTCCGTTTTGGACTCGGACTCGGAAAGACTCGGACTCGGACTCGCCGACCCCTAATTCGTATAGTTGAATGTAACAAATAATTTCGTACCTGGAGTAATTCTAATTCGTTCCGACCCAAGAACTTCAAAATACTCAACAAAATCCATTCATTCATTCTTTGTTTGAGGATAATAACGGCGCTGGAAGAACTACAGTAGAAAAGTTTGAATGTTTTATCTAAATGTAAAGAAGTTTAGCAATTAATTATTTTTATTGCCATAATAATTTCGCTTTTTTCAGTGGTGAGTTTTCGATCGACCTGTATGGGCTGTTTGGGACAGAAACAAACGGATTGCAATGAACCGGCTTAACCCTTCATTTCCCAGTGTATCTAATTAGATACGCAAACTTTGGAGTAATTTTTGGCCAATTTTTTGCCCTCCTAGCTAAAATCTGATATTGCTCTTATATAGCCAACTTTTTGTCCTGAATCAGGATATGTAATTTGTTTAGCCACTTTATCTACGATTTTGCGCTGAAATATGGACATTTTCGAGACATCCCTCCGAAAATCGAGGAAAATTGACGAATTTTGGGGGGTCACCTTAAATTCTCCGATTTCTAAAAACCTTCGTAACTTTCGAAATTTGGCACCTTTTGCGGAAATTAAAAAAACTTGCCGAGTAAATCGGCTACGCGGAATCCAATAAGCTTGTCAAATTCGGTACTTCCGGGTTATCTGTGTCCGCAAAAGTCAAAATTTCAAAATAGCCTAGTCAGTGCCTCAAAATGATTGTAAAAAATGATGAGTCATTGCTTTATAGCGGTTGTAATTTGTAAGATAGAGTAATAAAAGCAATGACTCATCACTTTTACAATCATTTTGAAGGCACTGACTAGGCTATTTTGAAATTTTGACTTTTGCGGACACAGATAACCCGGAAGTACCTCAAATTCAGTGCAGGACTTGAATTTTTTTGGCGCAAATTTGAATTCGTGCCAAATTTTCGAACCCGTGAAAATCGCCACTTTTTGGTCGAATCAAAAAAAATAATATTTTCCCGTTATAAGGGGCCCAAATGAGCTCTGTATACCAAAAATCAGCAAAATCCCACGGTCGGGCAATGAAGGCTTAAAGATCAAATTCTATTGGGTTATAGTACTCGATTAGAGTAATCCATCGGTACCAAACTTTATTTCCATGGGCACAAAATATATGATTGGGCCAGGAATAGAGCACAGGCTTAAGGGTGAGTTAGAGTTGAAAAACGTACAGAGATGCTAGCGCTATAAAAATTTTCAATGTCATTGACAGTAGGGCCTTGTATTCTTGTACGTGTAAAAGTGCACGAAATAAAATTGTTAAAAGCTAACACAAAAAATCTTTCTTATGCCAGAATGAAATGTAATCATATGTCGCATCTGTGAGAAATTACTATTTTCAAGACAAAAAGTGTATCAATTTTTTACGTTCCATTTGACATATTCCCAACACTTTGTACCGAACTTTTTTTTGACAAATGAAAGAGTGTGCACTATATTAAGACTTTGTTGCCTTTCATTGTTCCCATTTTCTTTGTTCACAACTTTCCTTTGCTTATAAATACAATAACAATGAGAATAGAATGGAATGGGAAAACATTTGAAACTGATGGAATGTGAAATAGGAAATTGTTAAACTCTAAACCACAAAAATACGCTATATTTTAAACACTGTCTAGATAATAAAATACCGTATCTTAACAGAAAAAATGAAAACTGATCCGTGAAAATATGTAACAATTCTAAAAATGTTTTGGAGTGGTGTAGACAAATATATAATAATAAATTTCAGCGTGTATGCTAAAAACATTTTAATTCCTTGCAAAAAATGTTATATTTTTTTAGGTTCTAAAAATTCTTGAAAATTTGTTCCAGAATTCCAGTAGCTAGACTAATTCTTACAAAATTATCTTATATAGAATATCTAGTATCAATTTTTCCCCACCCGCAAATGTCCCCTCCCACTAAAACCGCATAAAACTTCATTCTTTCTTCCGCATTCCTTGTTTCCTCTCAAATTCTGGGTTCAAATAAAATAAATGAAGTAATTAATTTGCAGGAGAAGCCACACTTTACACTTTACTCTATCTGTCATTAATCGATTTCCAACTTTCTGCGTTTTAACATTTTTGTGTTTCCCAATATGGCAACCACTTACATCCATTGTCGCATTGTATGAATAATCGACTTAGGAGTCCTACCTAACAGCCGGAGTCGACTCCGGCTGTTTTGAGCCTATGGAAAAAATTTTTTAAAGGCCCATACGGCTTTTTTGAGCGCACTTTTCTTACCTAACTAGTAGGGTAAGAATCCATACATGGGTCCCAGTTGAACATTTTTACAAAAAACGGCAATTTTCGCCTGTTTTTATATCAATTTCGATTTTGGAGTCGAATTATCATTTCAGCCGGAGTCGACTCCGGCTAAAATTGGATGACTATAATTTAAAAATTTTATGTGAAAATTGTGTATTATTCGGAAAGGTTTTATAAAATTTATAAGTAGAGTCTTGTAGCTTTTATATAAGCATAAAATTATTTATTTGACCAAGTAAAATAAAAAACTTTATGCGGAGCTGTAGTTGAAAAAACCGAAAAACGAAGTTGCGACACTGCTTAGGACAATGCCTACGGCAATGGATTTTGTCCTGATTGTCCAATGATTGTCCGGGATGTTGCTTGAGGATTTCTGTTTTGTAGTTTGTGTCGAATGCGCCCAAGATATATGAGATTACTCTCTAGGAAGTTCCAGAACATTCCAGAACAATTAATATTCTGGAATGTCCTAAAGAACGAACCTAAATGCTTCAAAATGAAACAGAACATTCCAGAAAAACAAGTGTCGAGCTTGCGCAGATTCCTCAGTTTTTTTTCTCTGCATGCCTTTACCAATTGCTTTATGTTACAGATAATGCGCGCCAAGAAGAAATCCCATGGATTTGTAATGGCCAACATTTTACTGTTATTTCTAAGCATTGCACAGGCCAGGTCTGATTCTCCAGGAAGTCGGTCCTCAGGTATTATGCCCTTCAATAATAGTTCAAAATCGTGTGCGTCACACCCACTTTTAAACATGGATGGGGGAATGTAACTCAGGCAAGTGGCTGGGTTTGGTGAGATATGTGCACCTGAATTTCCGCAGCGCGATCGGCACATTGTATTAAAAGTTACGGACCCAGAGGGTATTCTCCAGAACCATGATACCCCCCTCATGGATTTTTTGGGCCTTTGATTGCGTAATAGTAAACAACCTTGCCTCTGCTTTGTAAACATGTTTACGTAAACAGCGCGTGGAAAGGAGAGGGGCACGCGGCGCAGGGGCCCGCGGGGCGGGGAACGCGGGGGCGAGGCCCGCAATGCGGGGAACGCGGGGGCGATGCCCGCGGGGCGGGGAACGCGGGGGAGGGGAACACGAGGGCAGGTGCGGGCGTACTGATATGGGGCTTCTCGGCCGCGCCATTTGGCGCGGCATACTCCGCTAGTATGAACTAACTTTTCAACAATGCTTATTAATTTTTAC
>JAKKPZ010000225.1:0-86427 GCA_022814885.1 Ditylenchus destructor
CTTTTTGAGCAAATAATACCCAAAAATGACCGTTTTTGAGACGTAACGAAAAAACTAATTGCATATTCGGAATCAGCGCATCCGAAACCCCCTAAAAACGTTAAAACCCGAAAAAATTTAAAACTTTTCAAAAATCAAAATTTTTGGAGCAAATGGACTTGAAAAATTTTGATGTTTGAAAAGTTTTAAATTTTTTCGCGTTTTAACGTTTTTAGGGATTTCGGATGCGCTGATTATGAATATGCAATTAGTTCTTTCGTTACGTCTCAAAAACGGTCATTTTTGGGGTATTATTTGCTCAAAAAGGGCTCTTTTTAACAAAAACGGATTTTTTTGGGGCTTTCGTGTCAGGACCAGGTCAATTCTGAGATCAAATTCGGAATCCCCGCACCCGAATTAGGGATACTACCAAAAATCACTTTATTCACGCCTTATTTTAATTGACATATACAAAGTGGTCGGGAACTTTCGTAACAACCCAATAACACCCACAAAACTAAAAGCATGCATATCAGAGTAATTATAGCAAAAGTCATTTATCCAGATCCATAAGCGGCAGTTGCTAATCAGTGTATGAAAACGACATTTCACATTTTTAAGTGTATTTAAATAATAGCAATCTGTTCTAAGTGACATTAAATAACTTTCCTTACTTACTACCTATAAATTGCCTCTATATGACTTAACTTTAACTAAATCTTCTCTAAAGTATTCTTTCCCGGTTGGTCGGATTTTGGTATTAATATATCGAGCTTAGGATTAGCAACACATGACTCTATCTAATTTAGACCACATAATGCCAGGTTGTTTTATTATTGGTTTGTTTATTTTTGTCTCATATTTTTAGTCTAAAAAATACTTTAAAAAAATATTTATTACCCAAGCCTTTGTCGCAATTTTATACACTGCGCGAGAATTATTCTATAAACTTAAGCGTGTTCTTGCTGCAGGCTATACTTAAACCAGAGTGTCACGGCTTAAAGTCTACAGATCACGGAGTGCGACTTATAAGCATAGGGGAAAGATCCGTCAGGTGGCGTGGGTCATCTAGTGGCAAGAGTTCGTGGAGTGCGCAAGGCTAAGAGGAGTCTTATATCCCTTCCAAACCTTCTTTTTCCGTTCGAATCATTCGGCGCCAAACATTTGCAACTGTTCTGCAAGTTACTTACTAATTTACCGTCATCATTGGTCACATTTTGGAATGCCTTTTATCTGAAACATTTGTGTGGTTTGTGCCTAAGGCGCCAGTTTTTTGTATTTCATTGATTTCCAAAAATGTACCTATTGGTAATATAATTGTCCGTGCAATGTCTTGAAGCTGTGTATAAAATTGCTTTTAAAAATTTCACACAGTGGGAAAAATATTAGCATTCAAATTAAATAAATTATTGTTAAAGAAAGCTTTAATTCTGAGAAAACAGCGCATTTATAGAAATAAATATCACGAGAATGGAAGTGCATGAAGAAACGAAAGTGGGAAAGTTTCGGATGTATAGTGGATGAACTTTACCATTTTCCGGAGAGATCAAACATCACATATGAGATCACTCTTAGAATTTTCGGAAAACTTTTTCGATCTCTACTTGTTTCTTAGAGGTCGGCTTGACTGATCGTTATACATATATATTCTTGCCAAGTATTTGAGTACTGTCTCTCGACGTTTTGTGAGCTTATTCTTAGGGGTGCTTATATCATTTTTCAAAGGTGCGTTCTTAGGGGTTCTTAATTTTTTAATGTACCTAATTGAGGTGTAAATTTACCTAACTGTACCTAAATTTGGGCACAATTTGCTAAAATGTACCTAAATTTTCGTGTCCGCCAGACTTTTTTGTGTACGTATCCAGTGCTTAATTTCCGCCTCAAATAATTAACACAAAACTGATTTTTGGCCAAAGAACGCTGGACTGGACCGAGAAAGCTTGTCTGTCCCAAGATAGCTGGACTTGCCACAAGCTTTCTTACTCGCTAACACGCTCGCCGACCGGAGGCCCGAGATCATGAATGAGGGCCGCTGGCCGGAATATTCTCACTTTTAGTTATTCAAGGGCCAGAGGCCCGATGTAGAGGCTGGCTCCAGCCCTGAAGGGGCTGGCAAAAAACCTTAGTTACTGTGGGTATGTCTGCGCCCAACCAGGGCAATAATCTAAAGCTCAACCTATGCTGACTCTAAGGTTTTTATCTGGCTTTTTAAACCTTTCTTCTTCCTCAGAGATTTATTCACATCTCTTTGTTTTTTATCAACAAAAATTTTCCCGTGTTGTTTACAATTTAACTGTAGATTAACCCTGGAAAGCCCGGTCGGACCAATTGCAGCTTTCAACACAACTTTTTGTCCTCTACAACACTGTATTAAACAAAAAAATTCTATCGCTCGATTTTTTGGATTTTTTTGATTCATTTTGAAAGTCACTTTTTTTGGCAAAACACACGTTGGGCGGCTGTGTTTGGTAGGCTATATCTATTTTTTCTTGCTTGTATGATTAGGAGTGTTATATACCGCTGGAATCCCTACATCCTGGGCTACAAATGCAGTAATTCAGAAGGCCGTTGTCTTGCCACGAAATTTGAAATATGGCGCGAAATTCAAAATTTACGAATTTTTTCTACCTCGACCTGCTCGTACACAAATAGTCATAACTTTTTAATAAAGCCACATACGCACATAAGGTAAAAGACAAAGTTGTACACGAGAGTCTTGCGCACATTTCTGTAAAAAAACATTCCAGATGTATTATTTAAAAAAATTTTGAAAATTGAGATTTTTCTCAAAAACTCGCGTCAAAAATTTTGAAAATAGTTGAAATTTGTTGTAAAAGTCATTTTTTGCAGCTATTTGACATAGTTCTCACAGGTAAGGAGTTTTTCGGTACGGCGAGTTCGAATATGAACTCAGATTTTGGCGGAAATTTGAAATTTTTGGCACTTTCTTGGCATAGTGCCCAAAACGCGTATGTTAGCACTATTTTACAGATTTAGAGGTTTTTGAGGTTGCTGATCCCGAATTTTATATTATGTTTTATATATTTGTACGTCTGTCCGTGTGTAACGCACTTTCATTCATGAATAATCCAATTCAAATTATTGTTTGAACTACAAATATGTAGTGTGTGATTAATTGGTATTTTATTCATGAATGAAAGTGCGTTACACACGGACAGACGTACAAATATATAAAAATAATATAAAATTCGGGATCAGCAACCTCAAAAACCTCTAAATCTGTAAAATAGTGCTAACATACGCGTTTTGGGCACTATGCCAAGAAAGTGCCAAAAATTTCAAATTTCCGCCAAAATCTGAGTTCATATTCAAACTCGCCGTACCGTAAAACCACTAACCTGTGAGAATTATGTCCCGAATTTGTTGTTTTGTCCCGAATTTTCTGGAATGCATTCTTAGGGGTCCTTATTTTGTCGGTAAGGTTTTTGTCCCGAATTTTCTGGAATGCATTCTTACCACTGCATATTTTGTCGGTAAGGTTTTTGTCCCGAATTTTGTCGGTAAGGTTTTTGTCCCGAATTTTCGGAAGGGTCATTCTTACCAGTGCTTATTTACACAAATTAGTCAGAGACACAAGTCAGCCAGAGACACAAATTAGTCAGACGCACAAACCAGACAGAAGGAGCGGTCGAAGGCCGCAACTGTCGACCTCACCCTGACCATATCTTGCCCCATAAATATTGCGAGGCGCCGGAGGCGATGAGCCAGTCCTGTGGTCGGGCGCGGAGCGCCCGACCCTCCCCCTTGGAATGTGAGGGAACTTAGAACATATACTCCCGAACAACCCTTACTCCCGAACAACAGCTGCTTGAGGGCCGAAGGCCCGAAATAGTCTCATGCTGCTCTACTCCCGAACAACCCAACCCTGATGGCGGTGCGCGAAGCGCCGCTGATGCACGCTAACCGCTTCCTAGCGAAGTGAGGGCCGCGAAGCGGCCCCACTTCGCTAGTTCTCGAATAAGTTAGAAGTACGTTCCAAAAATGTTCTAGAACATTCCAAATCGATGCCAAAAACCCTATATGATTTTACTTCAGAAGACAACTCTCCTCATGGCATTCGGCGCAGTGCTTGCTTCGTCTCCACTGACTCCATTCATTATCGGATTAGTCATTGGCGTTCCATCTGTGACCTTGTATCTGCTGGAAGCCGTTATTCTAATAAAATACTGGAAGCAACTCCATTCGCCATTCTTTCGTCTTTTCTTGGTGCGATTCACTTTGGTAGGTCCTTTATCTTGTCAAAATCTTTAATAGGAAAAGTCTACTACTGTAGCAAAACTGTATTGCAATATAGTATTTTTGATTTTGATGAACTCCTCCACGAACTTGAGAAAAGTATAAATTTTGGGTAGGGTTAATTTTAAAAATAAACTGTAAAATGACTTAAAATTTGATTGATTTAGAAGCTCCTAGCTATCAAAAGTAATGTACATGATTCTAATCAGGAAAGCTTATCAGACGCCTAAAGAGGACATTAGGTTACGATTTTGATCCCCCCGAAGCTGGGGCTTCTGTGTCAACCTGGGCGAAAAGCAGAAGCGAGAATCAACACTCTGTCCTTTTAAACCGCTAATTTAGACCTTGGTAACGCAACTTGGTAACGCAAAAAAGTTTATTCATCTAGGATCAGGGTCGAAACGGATAAACAATTTTATTCGTCAAAAAAACACTTCCCCCTTTCCTCTCTATTTAGGCCTAAAAATCTATGTTTTCTGTCAATGTACCATATACAATTTTCATACTTCCTCTTACTATTGTATAATCGTTCTAAATTAGGTTTGTGGACACCATTTACGACGGCTTGTAAAAATAATCGTTGAGCACCGAGAAAAAGCCACCTACGCTAAATCTGATGTGTTTAATCCCCATATTTGGGCCAATAATTTCTCACGAAAAACATTATATTTGACCCAGGATGTGGTAGAGACAGAATGCCAAGTATGGACGGGTTTGTTGGAGCGGGCGCCGATTGTCATAAAGTTACAAGGCGCCAAAATGAGCGTTTGAATATTGAATTATTGTTTTGTGGAGGAAGAAGCGGTACGAAGGGGTTCGAGTCAATATGATGGAACCTCTCAATAGTAAATTGATGAAATTTCGAAAAAGCCAAATTTTAAAGGGAAAAGTTCAAAAATCAAAGTTCAAATCTGATTCCTGATTTGGATTCAGCGGGGCCAATTTACTATTGAGAGGTTCCATCATATTGACTCGAACCCCTTCGTACCGCTTCTTCCTCCACAAAACAATAATTCAATATTCAAACGCTCATTTTGGCGCCTTGTAACTTTATGACAATCGGCGCCCGCTCCAACAAACCCGTCCATACGCTAAAGTTCCCTAACCAACCCTATTTCAATTCAAAATGTAATAAAGGTATCCTCAAAAATATAAACATGTTTGAACATCATGGACAGGAAACTTTTATTGTACCAAATAATCGATAATCGGAAATAGAAATTTTATATAACTATCGAGGGGAGACCGTATCGGTATCACAGGCACTGACGTATAAAAATGAAAATTGTTCATGTTATATAAACAAAATCTTCCAGAATTTTCTCAACTATATTTGCTCGTATATGTATGCAAGGCTTGGTCGTGTTGGGTTATTCTACGAATTCTTTCATTCATCGCCCTCTTTGGTTCTCTCCGTATGGTTCACTTTCTATTACTATTCTTTTCATGCCGATAATCTGGCAACGATGTTTATTTTAATCAATCGGCTTACTTCAATAGTATTCGCTGTAATGCATGTCAAGGTACCTTTATACTTTTTTCATATTCCGAAGTTATTTAGTGAAGTTTTATTATAAGTCCGGGAATATATTTGTAACTTACAAAAAAACTCACTTAATGGAAGATAGCTAGAAGTTTATTGAGAGTATTTCGGGGGCAGAAAACATCAAAGTCTTAGAAGTCTTTATTTCCCAAAACTATGGTAGTATTGGGGCGTTGCAAAAGAAACTGAACTGCCAAGTCAGACACAAGCATAAAATGGCGCGAAATTTGAAAATAATTTATGAGCAAACCCACGTTTCACGTGAGTAAACACCAATTCTGATATTGCTAGTAACACCCTCTAAAATACGATTCTAGAGGAAGTTAGCAATATCAGAATTGGGGTTTACTCACGTGAAACGTGAGTTTGCTCATAAATTATTTTCAAATTTCGCGCCATTTTATGCTTGTGTCTGACTTGGCAGTTCAGTTTCTTTTGCAACGCCCCAATACTACCATAGTTTTGGGAAATAAAGACTTCTAAGACTTTGATGTTTTCTGCCCCCGAAATACTCTCAATAAACTTCTAGCTATCTTCCATTAAGTGAGTTTTTTTGTAAGTTACAAATATATTCCCGGACTTATAATAAAACTTCACTAAATAACTTCGGAATATGAAAAAAGTATAAAGGTACCTTGACATGCATTACAGCGAATACTATTGAAGTAAGCCGATTGATTAAAATAAACATCGTTGCCAGATTATCGGCATGAAAAGAATAGTAATAGAAAGTGAACCATACGGAGAGAACCAAAGAGGGCGATGAATGAAAGAATTCGTAGAATAACCCAACACGACCAAGCCTTGCATACATATACGAGCAAATATAGTTGAGAAAATTCTGGAAGATTTTGTTTATATAACATGAACAATTTTCATTTTTATACGTCAGTGCCTGTGATACCGATACGGTCTCCCCTCGATAGTTATATAAAATTTCTATTTCCGATTATCGATTATTTGGTACAATAAAAGTTTCCTGTCCATGATGCTCAAACATGTTTATATTTTTGAGGATACCTTTATTACATTTTGAATTGAAATAGGGTTGGTTAGGGAACTTTAGCGTATGGACGGGTTTGTTGGAGCGGGCGCCGATTGTCATAAAGTTACAAGGCGCCAAAATGAGCGTTTGAATATTGAATTATTGTTTTGTGGAGGAAGAAGCGGTACGAAGGGGTTCGAGTCAATATGATGGAACCTCTCAATAGTAAATTGGCCCCGCTGAATCCAAATCAGGAATCAGATTTGAACTTTGATTTTTGAACTTTTCCCTTTAAAATTTGGCTTTTTCGAAATTTCATCAATTTACTATTGAGAGGTTCCATCATATTGACTCGAACCCCTTCGTACCGCTTCTTCCTCCACAAAACAATAATTCAATATTCAAACGCTCATTTTGGCGCCTTGTAACTTTATGACAATCGGCGCCCGCTCCAACAAACCCGTCCATACGCTAAAGTTCCCTAACCAACCCTATTTCAATTCAAAATGTAATAAAGGTATCCTCAAAAATATAAACATGTTTGAACATCATGGACAGGAAACTTTTATTGTACCAAATAATCGATAATCGGAAATAGAAATTTTATATAACTATCGAGGGGAGACCGTATCGGTATCACAGGCACTGACGTATAAAAATGAAAATTGTTCATGTTATATAAACAAAATCTTCCAGAATTTTCTCAACTATATTTGCTCGTATATGTATGCAAGGCTTGGTCGTGTTGGGTTATTCTACGAATTCTTTCATTCATCGCCCTCTTTGGTTCTCTCCGTATGGTTCACTTTCTATTACTATTCTTTTCATGCCGATAATCTGGCAACGATGTTTATTTTAATCAATCGGCTTACTTCAATAGTATTCGCTGTAATGCATGTCAAGGTACCTTTATACTTTTTTCATATTCCGAAGTTATTTAGTGAAGTTTTATTATAAGTCCGGGAATATATTTGTAACTTACAAAAAAACTCACTTAATGGAAGATAGCTAGAAGTTTATTGAGAGTATTTCGGGGGCAGAAAACATCAAAGTCTTAGAAGTCTTTATTTCCCAAAACTATGGTAGTATTGGGGCGTTGCAAAAGAAACTGAACTGCCAAGTCAGACACAAGCATAAAATGGCGCGAAATTTGAAAATAATTTATGAGCAAACTCACGTTTCACGTGAGTAAACCCCAATTCTGATATTGCTAACTTCCTCTAGAATCGTATTTTAGAGGGTGTTATTAGCAATATCAGAATTGGTGTTTACTCACGTGAAACGTGAGTTTGCTCATAAATTATTTTCAAATTTCGCGCCATTTTGCTGCTTGTGTCTGACTTGGCAATCCGGTTTCTTTATATATATGATTTTACATAGTGAGAGAGTGTTCAGAGATAATCATGTAACAGGGTGATGACAGACAGTAATAATTAGGGTGAGGATTTTTAGGATCATAAAATCGCATTTTAGGATCCTAAAAAGGATCATAAAAAGGCCATTTTAGGATCATAAAATGGGGTTTTAGGATCATACATTTTTACAAATTTTAGCCAAAAATAGAAAAAATATAATATAAAAAGTATTTTTTAGCATGACTATCAAAAATTTACACATTTTTAGCCAATTTTAACTCATTTTTACCCATGTTCACTTTAATTGGCGAAATTTTTCGAATATTCCGGTTCAAATTTCCGAATTTGGCGCATTTTGACTTTGGGCGCTAAAATTTGGACTCAAATGAATCATTTTTTTATGTTGCACAAAAATACCAAAAAGTAAAAATTTTCACAAAATGTCGCAAAAGAAAAAAATTTCTACAAAAATTGGAAGAATTTTGCCAATTTTTTGTGAAAATTTTGCAAAAATCTGAGAAAATGGCGGTTTTAGGATCATAAAATGATGATTTTAGACAAAATAGGTATATACCTAAAATTTCCGAAAAGGGCCAAAATAGGACTTTTTAGGAATTTTAGGATTTTTTAGGTATATACCTAAGAATCCTCACCCTAGTAATAATGTTTCTATACTCGAACTAAAGTGAATGTCTGTCCCGTCTCCAAAAATAACTTTCTTGGCCCACTCCGTACTGGGGCCGATCCTTATCAAGTGCTCAGATGCTCAGAATCTCTAACCAAAAAATGTCTGGCTCTCTCATAAATAGCGTACTCTCTCTCAAAGTGTTTGTCTGTCTGATTAGAAAGGAAAAGAAAGGAAAGGAAGCGGCAGTGGGAAATAACCGGGCAAACACATATCTTCTCTGCGCTCTCGTTCTGCAATAGTCTTTTTGGTGCGCCGCACAATAGCACCAAATCGACCCACAAACAACATAAAGGGCGGACGTCTAGCAACGAGTGTTCGGTTTAATTACCCAACGTGAGGAACTTAAATGTTTCTCTTATAAATTTTGGAAAATCGTCTGAGCATATGCTCAGACGAAAATACGTCTGAGGAAATTAACAAAGCATTTTCATTTTCTGAGCATTCTGTGTCTAACACAAAATAAGAAGAGAGATGTGAGAGAGAAAATAGTGACGCGTTGTGCAATTGCGAAAAGCCAGACATTTTTCGCTTAGAGAATGCTCAGATCTGAGCATCTGAGCACTTGATAAGGATCGGCCCGATAAGGATTGGCCGAACTTGCTGTCTAGGTACAGAAAAACCGGGTCCGGCTGACGGTATCATCTTCTAGAAAGTTCTAGAACAGAATGGCTTGTTAGCAAGGAATTGGACCCAAATTTTGTCCCTATATAGAAAATCAACCCCGCTAAGTTTGAATCCGGGTCAGAATAGACCGCGCATGCGCCCCGAGCACGATGGTCGAGGGCTAGAGGCCAAGGCCCCGGTAGGCATTGGAGTGCCGGAGTCCCGTGTCTTTCACCTAACAGCCCTAATATTACCCTTTAATGTTACCCGAGAGACATGTAAAATGCCTTATAACTCTCATCACATTCTCTCACCACTCTCCTTAAAGTTTTTCGGTGTAAATTTTCAATTTTCTAATTCAGTCTACTCTCCATTTTACCCATAAAGTTTATCTAACCATTTCCAGATTTGGAAGTATTTATTGCCTTTGTCGATTTTGATAATCGCTATAGTCCCAATTCCGTTTACTGCGCCCATGTTGACCTACAAATTCAACGCTAGACTGCAGACAGACAACTATAGTTACAGTATATATCACATTCCTCTGACAGAGGGAGACTTTGTAAGTTAATATTTTCTTGGTTGAATTGTTATTGGCCTTAAAAATGGCTAATCAGAAATCATTCAGCAACTGGAACCGTCATTTATATCAGCAATTTCCGCCGTTATTTTCTGCATAATATGTGGTGCTTTAAATATCTTAACATTGATTGTTTATAACTCGAATAGTAAGTGTGGTTCTATATTGTAGCCAATACCTGTGGCAATACTATTCCGTTATAAAAAAGGCTTATAAGGAGAAGTTCGAAAACTACGGTAATATGTTAGAAAAATAGAAACTGGTAGAAAATTAAACGACGTCCGACCTCGATTTAGTGCGATTTTGGTCTGAAACGGAGAACAATGGTCCAATTTACAAGTCAAAATTTTTCAGCGCTATACAGAACATTAAACATTTTTTGTGTGAATTTAGACAAATGCATAAAAGAATAGGCCTAGTAGTATATGTATGTCAGGGATTCCTGATGTATATATATGATTGTGATTATCATCGACGATTGGATAACGCCAAAGTGTTTTTATTGCAGGTAACGGAAACAACCTAGCAGACCAAATCCAACAAAAGATCGAGTCGAGGCTCACAATCTACGCAATAATAACCTTTATGGGCCATTTGTACATGGCAGTTTATATGGTAAGCAAAACAGAAAATTGAGTGTTTACAAAGATAAAAGTTTCAGATCGCAATTTACGTTTTCTGTTGCATGATGGATATGGATTCCTTGTTTCTCGCCACTTTCAATCAGCTGCCGTGGGTCAGCGATTTCAGCACAATCGTGGTACCGGCTTGGGTACTTTTGTGGGCTTCAAACACAATCCGAGCACTGATGATAAAAGAACTTAGATTGGAAAAATGGCCATTGGTGGGAAAATTTGTTGCGAATATTCACAAACAAACCACCATTACAGTTATCAGCAACAGCAGAAGCGACTTTGACTGATAATTTATCTTGTGCGTGCTGTTTAATACAATAAAACTTGCTACCTTTTGTCTTCTAACAATGCAATTTTCTATTTTATATCAGTATTTGCAACTATTTATTATTGCTTTACTCGGGATTTTTTGAAGGACTCGTTAATGAAGACTACATTTAAAACAAAGAAGTCAACCTTTGACATTTAAGTTATTGGCATTACCTACATCGTGGAAACCTTCGTCCGCTGCAATTTGAAAGCCCCAATCCTAAAATATGGATATTCTGAACTACTTTAAATTAAAGCATAATTAAATTTCCGCTCACTATAAGCGTCGGATTTTCCTTCATAACTACAGACAAATACTTTGGAAAATATGTAATGTGCCGAGCTCTTAGTATTTCAGACTAAGAATACAATCTCAGTAAACAGTAATCGGACGCACAAATTTGAACGCATTATATTTTCGAAAGGAGATTTCAAAACAGTTCCGTGTATTGAAATTCCTTTTGTCTAAAGCAAACCGTTTTCTGCACTTTGCCCTTACATGCGATGACAGGCGTCGTTTTGAATAATAATTACCATTAGAAAAATAGCGTGCGAGAAAATTTCACAAAAGGTCGGGCCTTAAAAACAAGTGTTTACCCCAAGTTCGCGACATCGACAGCGCTAATTTTCGGTCATAGCATCCTACTCATTCAAGACGTTCTAAAGACTTGCGGATTTTTGTCTTTACGATTATTTTCGAATATTCTACTTCTAATGGCGCTAGGTAAGAAGAAAATTTACTGATTTTCTTCATCTAATTTCTGGGAGCGTAAAATAAACGTGGTTTTCATTTTTGCAATTTCATTCTTTAATATATTTGAGACTTTTAAAATAAGTGTTTTTGCCTTAAAATTATTTTAAAAGGGATTAAGGTCGAGGGTTTAAGTTTTACAGTTTCGCAAGATTAAAACTTATATTTTCAGAAAATCATAGTACAAGGTAAGAACAGAAACAGACTAAAGGTTCAATAAAATCACTTTCGCATTAAAAAAAATTATTAGCGAGCTTTAGAAAAAATACATTTAAAAAATAGGTTTCTTGAAAATAGTAACTTAGCATAAATAATATTGACTCTGTATGGTTAAAAATGAAAATTGTCGAATAATATGATATAAATAGCGGAGGGGGCTCCCGTAGGGAGCGTTTGGCTCCCGTAGGGAGCCAAACGCTCGAACTCAAATTTTCCGTACTTATCCTAAATCAGTACCCCCAGTGGTTGTGTCAGTGGGCCTCGCAGCCTTCTGCTGCTCGAACTAAGTTTCCCGTGCTTAATCCTAAATCAGCAGATATTGGACATAAACCTTACTCGAAAATTAAGCATACATAAGAACTAGCGCGCTAACGCGCGCTAGCGCGCGGGGAGTCTATATCAGTATGCCTTTTCTATATCAGTATGCCTTTTCTGTTCTAACTTCACTCACATTCCAGGGGGAAGGTCGGGCGCTCCGCGCCCGACCACAGGATTGGCTCGCCACCTGCGGTGGCTCGCAAACTCAGTCTATGTTTGGCTCAGTCTAAGTTTGTCTCAGTCTGAGTTTGGCTCAGTCTAAGTTTGTCTCAGTCTGAGTTTGGCTCAGTCTAAGTTTGGCTCAGTGTAAGTTTGGCTCAGTGTAAGTTTGGCTCAGTCTAAGTTTGGCTCAGTCTAAGTTTGGGTGAAAAAGCAAGAAGTCTCAAAAAATGCACCCCTAAGAATGCAGGTTTGGGCGAAAAAAGCAAGAAGTCTAAAAAAATGCACCCCTAAGAATGCAGGTTTGGGCGAAAAAAGCAAGAAGTCTAAAAAAATGCACCCCTAAGAATGCAGGTTTGGGCGAAAAAAGCAAGAAGTCTCAAAAAATGCACCCCTGAGAATGCAGGTTTGGGTGAAACTCAGACTGAGGCAAACTCAGACTCAGTCTGAGTTTGGCTCAGTCAAATTTTGGCTCAGTCTAAGCTTGGCTCAGTCTAAGTTCTAAAACGCCTCGCGCGCGCGCTGCGCGCGCGCCTGCACGCGCGCGCGGTCGAATCCGACCTCAGATTCGGACTCAGCGCGAAAAACTACCTATACAACATGTCCCGCGCGCAAAAACTGGGAAAAACGCCTCGCGCGCGCGCTGCGCGCGCGCCTGCACGCGCGCGCGGTCGAATCCGACCTCAGATTCGGACTCAGCGCAAAAAACTACCTATACAACATGTCCCGCGCGCAAAAACTGGGAAAAACGCCTCGCGCGCGCGCTGCGCGCGCGCCTGCACGCGCGCGCGGTCGAATCCGACCTCAGATTCGGATTCCCCGTAGTCGAAAACCCCGGGCGCCAAAAATTTGGCTAAAAAAGGTAGAAGTCTCAAAACTGATCTTTGATCCCTTAAAAAGCAAGAAGTCTCAAAAGTGATCTTTGATCCCTTAAAAAGCAAGAAGTCTCAAAACGTGAAACGGAGGGAAAAAATTCATCACTAACTTACTATAAGGATGGACTTCTAAAAATTCCGCACATAAACCTTACAAGAAAATTCTCACAATTCTCACGCACTCGGCCCTAATACTGACTGGTCTATTTCAAAAATTTTGACATAAACTTTAACAATGGTTTATATAAGCCATTTTCCCAACGGACGGACCCACAGCACTCACTTTTTCATATAGGATTATGAAAAATCGCAATGTAAACGAAAACTTGGCAAAATTTGTGAAAATTTTTCCCCAAAATGTCAATAATTATACAAGGGTTGCTTCTTTTCAAAACGCATTTGTCGTTATGTCCCTGCAAAACACAGACACACTTGTAAGTGAAACGGGCCCACTAAAAATGCGTCTTTCAGACATCGACCAAGCTCATCATATCACGGAAACGGTTCAACATTCTTTTGCGTTATTCTTCAACATCGTCTTACTCTACCTGATCAAGTCTTACTCAACTTTTGGAGTGAAACTATACAAATATCTGCTAACCATCGACGCTCTCTTGGACCTTAGTCTTGCGGCGGTGGGTTTCTTGGCACAACCGGTCTGTCACAAATAATTATTTTCCAGAACAAACAAGAATTTTTGGCTAGCTTTTCTCATTTTTTAACCCAAAGGATTCTAACTTTTCTAAATTTTCATGATGCAACTCAAGCTCATTCTAAAGCGCCGGGTAAAGCTTCAGAGCTATCTAAGATTTGAGGATGATATAAATATTCCCACTTAAGCCTAACCTTGGTCCGTAAAAGAGAATATTCACATTTTTTAACTTTCATTAACTTTATCTAAAATTGCCGCCAAAATCCATGATTCAAATAATTTTGGCGGGTATTTGAAAACCGAAAAAACTTCTTTAGCTTGCACTTGGCGGTGACGGTTATTTAATACTGACATTAAATGGCTTCTTTGCCGGTCACTCACCTGCCTTGGACTCATTGCTGTATACAATGTTTTTGTTCATTATGCACACAAATATCTTATGGATACCTGTCCAATTTATCTACAGATATCGGTTATTGTGCAAAGACGAGTAAGTTTGGTTTTTGCTACTTTGCTAAAACAATTTTAAAAATTAGAAACCCGGTAGTTAGCTTTTTACGGAGTGTTTGGTATAACAATGTGAATGTGAAAACACGGATTATCTTATCCGCAGACAACGGTTAAGGTTGTCCACGGCTAAGGTAAGCATTATTATGAGTCATATTATGAGTCCTTTTGAGACGAAGCAGTTGAGTCATAATTTATGACTCAACTGCTTCGTCTCAAAAGGAATTCCGATTAAATGGTAACAGTGTCTGCTGGCTAGTGCTGCAGTTAGAACTGAACCTTGATTATTTGATTAACCCTAAGTCGGGTGGTAAGTTACCAACGGAATGTGAAACTGTTACCATTGGTAACCGTTTCACATTCCCACAGGTTGCTATGTTCTCATGTATTCTCATATTACCAGATGGTAAGAATACCACAATAATATCAAATAAAACATATTACAGCAACCAATCGAAACGGATCAACGTGCTGATTGTCGTTGCCACGGCCGCTTATTCGCTTCTCGCCCTTGTCATAATAGCGTGGGTGTGTGAATACCGCGAGGAGCTTCAGCCCTTTGGCCAAAACGTGTTTCGATTGAATAAATGGCCCCAACACAAAAATGGAAGGCACCAGTTTGTTTTTGGATGCCTCGTGGTACGGTACTTAGCTTAATAAATTTGGTCAATTTTTCGCTGTAAAATACCTGATTATGTAAACCCAAAGCTCTGATTTTAGCCAATTCTTTGAATTTTTTGTTTTTTTGGGGAGAAGCCCAAAATTTGAATTTGAGTTTTCTCATGCCACATTTTTTTGGCATGCTTTTTAAACTAGAAGGAATGCCAAAAATTTATGCCAAACGAACCAAATTTGTTTAAAGATATCGTAAATACATGACAAAAAATATTTTTATGAATTAAAATTTCAAAGTAATGTTAAATTTTAGACGGAAATTCGAGGAATTCCCTACATGACACTTTGGGCGATTACCGCGACTGCCAGCATTTTTATTGTAGTTTGGTGCGAGAGAAAGATTGCTCGACATTTCCGTCAGTTGGGGCGCCCAACTCATGACACCACACAAAAAATGCACAAGGAATTTCACAGAGCACTTCTGGCCATGGTTAGAAATTTTTGCATTTTGTGTAATTATTAACTAGTTATCGTATTAAACTACAAGAGTATAAAGTTATTTAGCTGTATAAGGCTGGATTGTATAATACTAATAGGGCCGCAAATTATGTGCTTCGAATTTGCGTTTTTGCTAATTCACAAAAGATTCCTATCTATTTTGTTCCCCTTCCTAAAAAATACAAAGGAGCTTGTGGCGCCATTTTTGAACACTTATAACTAAAGACCCCAAAAATATGTTTTTACACTGCCTGGTATGCTTAACCATTGTCTCTCTTCAATAGGCTGTACAAAAGGGCACTCTCTTTTTAAATATTTAGAGATCATTCAATCAACATTACAACATTTAACCATTGAGTGCGTTGTCTGAACGATAGTCGTCTTACCAAAAGAGAGCGCCCTTTTGTGTTCTCTTTGAAGAGAGACAATGGTTAAGCATATAGGAAGTGTAATTAAATATTTTTTTGGTCTTTACTTATAACAGATTCGTGGTCATAATAGTATATCTGACAATGTTATTTCAGGCGATTTGTCCACTTATTACTGCCACCATACCTGTGTATTATTTCATATTCTGTTTCATTTTTCAACTCAGCATAGGTAAACATTTGCTTGGATATGCTTATGTAATAGTGCACTATTTTTATGGCGTTTAAGCAAACATTTTCAATGACACACGTATCAAACACATCTATTTTCAAAAGAACTTGTTTGAACTGCCGCGTTATAAATTATATGAATACAATTATACGATACACATTGAGCCAAACATTTACAGGTTGGCTCTCGGCCATGGTCACCAGCATGCTTTCGCTTATCACAGTGTTCAACCCACTGACCACTGTTATATGCTTCCGCTGTTATCGCCAAAACGCGATTCGCCTTCTCACATGTGGAACCTTGTGTAGAAATGTAGTAAAGCCAACCTCGTCACTGGAAATGACTCCAGCGTCCTTAGAACTCAGTCTGCCTTCAGGTGAGAGTCGAGGTGCTGAGTCAAGTAAGTAAAAGAGGACAAAGTAAAAATGGAAACAATTTCCATAATTTACATAAAAGAGGGTAAATGTAAGGGAAACATAAATTTGAATTAAATTTATCCCGCTAAACATTCAACTGCGGTAAATGGGTCACTGGAAATGTTTTATTCGTTGGATTACTCGCCAGGAAACTCCACTAAAGACTGGTAAAAAATTTTCGATTAATCCCTAATACTGCAAAAATATTTGCAGTGAAAACTTTTTCCTATGAGAGGAGATTCTTTTCCTGATGCTGCACAGAGGCTCCTCTAATAATCATGGAAGTCAATCCGCTCAAAAGGCTGTGCAATATGAGAGGATTATGAGGAAGTTGGTCCCACCACGATCATGCAGTTTAGCCCTTTACAAGGGGGCTAGCTCAAAACTGATAATGCTAACAGCCTTAAATTACGATTTTAGATGGGGGTTAGCATAATCAGTTTTGAGCTAGCCCCCTTGTAAAGGGCTAAACTGCATGATCGTGGTGGGACCAACTTGCTCATAATCCTCTCATATTGCACAGCCTTTTGATCGGATTGACTTCCATGCTAATAATAAGCCTCGGAAAAAGTTTTGACTGCAAAAATTTTTACTCCAACAAGGCCCCACTCAAATTGTTTGCCAATCTCTGGAAGAGTCTCCTGAGTAAACCCCAAATTATAAATCTTCAATTATGCCTTTTTAACGCAATTTACTGTTTGGCAGGAAAAATTCCAATTCCGATTTGTTTTTCCCTTGGACCGTTTTTATGTGGATGACAGTATAATAAGAATTGTAATAATCCTGTTTTTACAGAGCCACAGCAAGCGAGCGGTGGCAGTTTGAACCAACACGATGGCGCTGAGGTAGACCAGAACACTATCAGGCCAATGGCGCTGGAATAAAAATACGTAAATGTGATTATCAATCGTCATTCTAAAATCCTAAGTCAATATATCTGTTAATCATTTTTATCAGTTTTTAAGGGAACATTGTAACTAAAATATTTTTCATAATAAAATTTCGAAATTTTATAATATTTGGCTGGAAGCATGACAAAAATAATAAGAAGTCTGCGCAAAACTTACATTTCGACTTCAGTCATTTTTAAGTTTGCAAAAAAATCCTACTTACTTCCTATTACTACTCGTGAAGGAGTTATATTGGAGAAGTTTTTCTGTTCCATTCCTTATTTCAATTTGTAAAAATGTGCATCTTATGCAGAATTGCATTTATGGAATCTTTCGGAATTGTTGGCTAATGCCTAATTACACTGAAATTTGTTAACTTCTAATGATACTAACAAAATATATAAAGTACATAAAGTCAAGTGACTCGAATAAAAGTGCATTTCGGTTGCGTATCAAAATTGATTCACTAAAATCAAAAGACAATTTCCATGAAAGTGAAAAATGAAAATAAATGACCGAAAACAGAAATATTACGCAAATATTTGAACTTTAGCCGCGTATTCGTTTGCAAACATATTTTTATGCCCTTTAGCGTCAAAAGTGCACCGGTGCATTAAAGTCGAGGCACTCTTTCATATGCAAATTCTAACGGATTATCGGCCATCCAACCTTAAAATATCCCTGCATAGAACATTCCGCAAAAACAAATATTAAAAAAACAGTCCATACCAATTATTGAGTTTGTATAACGTTCTCATTCGAAAACTTTAGCTCAGCAAAATATATTTTTACCTCCATTACCCCAAAAGTGCATCGGTGCATTAACGGCACTCCTTCTTATGGAAATTCATACTGGTTATTGTCCATCCGACCTTAAAATATCCTTGCAGCAACAAATATGTAACATTCGTCCGAAAATAAATAATAGTAATAATAAAAGTGAGAAAAACAGAACAATCCAAGCTGAGTTCGCATAACGTTCTCATAAGAAAATCAAGCTCTTATCTATCAAGCTATAAATCCATACTCAAAACAGAGTATATAGTTTTAGTAACTTGGAATATCCTTAAAAACTTGGAGGTCAACATATGGAACATTCCCACGAAAACAAATATGTACGAAAAACAGCATAATCCAATGAATGGTTTACGCCGTTCCTATCAAAACATATTTAAAACAGAGTGACTCAGAACATAATCAATACAACGGTAGTCAACACATAAAAATAATAACGGGATCAGTGTTTTGGTCAAGTATATTTACGATGGCTTATTTCGCATGATCTTCAACCTACTATTACGCCTATATATATCAGGGCTGCAACCGGTTCCAGAGGGTGTGTATAAACCGGTTGATTGAAAAATTTTATGTTTTCATGTGAATTTGATTATTTCACTATTGCAAACCTAACTCAACGTTTTATTATCCGGTTGAGACACCCTCATCAGATTTGACATTTTATGGTAAAAGACCGACCTTTTAGCCATTTGTCGTTCAAACTCGTAATGTTTAATACATTTTTAACTTCGATAAGAGTGTGCCTATATGTCAAATTTTTGTGTAGATTATAATGCTAAAGCATTTTTCGGTTTTTCTTAAACCCAATTAAAAAGATCAAAACCCATCTTTGCTCCATTGCGTATTATGATGCGGGATAATGTGTGTAGAGGAGAAATCACAGCCTTTACCACTGCTTCTTTGAAGAGACGCCAGACAAAAAACAATTTGAATCTGATTATTTTTGTTTCACACGCTCGCGTTTCACTCATTTTTATAATTGACGCCTGCGCGTTACTTGATTGTATGTAATTCTGGCAATTTTGTCAGAAATGGGGTGCATTCAATCGAGCTATCTTGAATAAATTTCGTGCCGTGGACAGTTCATTGCAATTGTTTGACGCCCAGTCATCCTCAACAGAATTCAACTCGTGTCACGTAAAATATTCAGTGCGCAATCAGAAACGAGCAACGGTGACGTTAAAGGAGTGGCTATGGAAAAGTTTTCGCTGGTAAATTATTGTTTGAATTCTACTACTAATTCTGCAAGTGGTGTATGGAACCCTTATATCTGCACATCCAGCATGCGGATTGCTATGAGTGATAGCGCGTTGGAAAGCTCTCAGGCTGAAACCTGGCCGAAAATTGAAAATTTTTTTATCGATTTTTGCGATTTTCGGGGGGGGGGGTCCGCTGGGGGGTCCTGGGGACCAAAAATGCTCAGAATGCTCCCAAAAGTGCCAAGTAGTGTTTTTTGAGTGTCCAGATTCGGAAATCAAGCACTTAAGCCCCAACTTAAGCTTGAACTTAAAAATTGCGTTTTGTCGAAAAAAGCTCAGAAAAGGCTAAAAATGTCAGAATAGGGGTTTTCGAGTGCGCTGAGTTCGAACATGAGGTCCGTCTGCATGACTATGAGTTTAGACTTAAGCTTGACCTTGAAATCTAAACAGGATCTGCTTAAAAGGGGCTGAAACAGTGGGCTAAAACAGGGTTGCATGACTATTGTTTGATTATTTTTGAAATCAAAATGAGATTTTGCGAGTTTTTCCAGACCGCGCGCCTTTGGCGCGCGTGATGAGGGGGCTAGTACATTTCTATTGTCCAAAAGTCATTATATTAGGTCATATATAATAGCGGGTTTGTAAAATTGTGCCTTAGTTCTATACCGGTGTATTTGAAAAGTTGCGTTAAGCTGTAGAAGCATCAAATCTAGCACAACATAGCAATATAGTTCACATGTTAATTATGTCATTTTAGGAGCGTCTAGTCTCGTCAAATCATTGCCGTGTGCAACTGATCGTTCAATTTTATGTATTGGAAACCGGAACCCCTAGAATTCTGTGTCAGGAATAATAATACAAACGTTCTGTGTTAGGAATAATCGCACCGACAAAGTGCCCCAATTGAGAGATATCACAAATGAGGAAGCTAAAGAAAATACCATTGTAACACATCATTGTGGTGATGTTAAGAAGTTTATAAGTTGACAACACATTTTGTTTTCGCAATCTGCCATGTTACTTTCCATCATGTTACTACTCCTGATGGTGTTAAGGTGGAGCAATTGTTGTATTTAGGAAAGCAAAAGATTTAATAACAACTGAATAAAATGGAATTTAAAAAGAAACATTTGCCACAACAATCTGTTTATATAGTATTTCTTATCGATATCGATGTGTGGTTCACGCTGTGAGTTAGATATGTTTTAGACATCGGATCGATGTGTGTGATATACCAATCGGTAGCCAGTATCGAGTAGATGTGCAACGAAAAAAAAATCAGAATTCTAGAACATTCTAGAAGAGTTATGAGTTTTTCAACAATTTTTTGTCTGTCTCAATCGAAGTATATTAAAAATCAATCCTAATTAGCTGAAATTTGGCATATATATCAAATCAAATATGCTTAAACATCCTATCCAAAAAAATTATATAAAAGTTTGAAAAAATAAAAACTTTTTCTTTACATATCGCCTAAAATGGTCATTTGTTGAATGTGAATGTTGAATGTGGCTGAATGTGAATGTTGAATGTGGCTGAATGTGTGCTGAATGTTGATCTTATATGTATGTTGAATGTTGATCTTAGATTTGAATGTGTGTTGAATGTTGATCATAGATGTATTCGACTAATTAATTATAAAATCGATGTATTCGACTAATTAATTATAAAATCGATTTCAATTGTGTAAATCGACTGTAAACGAGTTGTAAAATCGATTTCGAATATGTAATTGGACTGTATACGAGTTGTAAAATCGATTTCAATTGTGTAAATCGATTGTAACCGAGTTGTTAAATCGATTTCTAATGACTAAAACCAGTGTAAATGAGTTGTAAAATCGATTTTACAATTGTAAATGGATTGTAACCGAGATGTAAAATCGATTTCTAATGTCTAAAACCATTGCAAATGAGTTGTAAAATCGATTTTACAATTGTAAATCGATTGTAAACGAGTTGTAAAATCGATTTCTCGGTTGTAATTCGCTTATAAAATTGACTTGTGAATTGTAAATCTATATTAAAATCGATTATGCCATACAAGAAAGCAAGATTCTACTTTTGTTTTATAAATTTGCATTTGCTAATGAACTTTCGAGATTTTTGGATTTGATGATATATTTTATGAGCACTAAAATGCTCAGTTTAATAATTTTTCATCTGAATTTATTTGGATTTTCATGGTGTTTCATTGCTTTTAACTTCCTTACACTGAACTGAATTCATTAGCAAATTGATCTATTTAAATAAACATTGATGCAACACAAAGACAGGCGCGAATTCAAACGCCCTTTTGGTAACAACTATTGAATTTAGTTTTAAAAATTGCACTCACTGATTTAGTCAACAGATAGAAGCAAAGAAAGACAGTCGCCGTGTGCTAACTCTTTGTTTGGAAAGATGTGATTGATGTTTTTAAAACATTCTTTCATTTATTCATTTTCGTTGTTCTATAGAAAGTGACTTTTTGGTATATAGCTTTGCTTCAATAAAAAATTTGCTTGCAGATATTTTCTTTTGCTAATTATTCCATTTATTTAGTTTGTTATTATTTTCTTAAACCAATAACTATCTTTTGTTTTAGCAATGAAAATTGTGCTGTTTTTCCCGTGCTGACTGTTAATATTATTCATTTTATAATTATAGTGAAAATTAAAATCAAGCAAAACGTTTAATGGGACGCCCCAAAAAATACGCGACGGCTCTCGAGGTAAAGGAATTTATTATATAAAACATATGACTTAATCTTACAGGCAGAAGAAGCTAACAGAGCAAGAAGACGCGAAAGATATCGAAAAGAAGTTGATGCCGCCAAGCAGCCGAGAGATAATTTGCCGGTATATATTTCAGATTTTACTCAAAAAACGATTTTATGATATTTGAAAACATTCACATTAAAAATCAATTAGTTAGTAAATATCGTGATTGTCTTTGTTCACGAATTATATTTAGCCGAATACTACGCCGGTTTCTGTTCGTAATTCAACCCGTCGCAATATATCCCGTGGCAGTTCTGCTGTTAACAATGTCTCCTGTAGCACTTCAAATGGGCAATTTAGCGATAATGAGGACGAAACACAACCGGGTTAGTAAATTTAACTCAATCATTCAAAAAAAGCATCACTTATCTATTACCTGAAGCATTTCTACGAGATTAGTATAGATAGATTACCTCCACATGAATTACGGCTCATGAAAGATTGTCCAGTAATGCTCTTACGAAATTTAAATGCTGCTGCAGGTTTATGTAACGGCACGAGACTATTGGTAAAAGTAATGCACAGATATTATCTAGAGTGCGAAATTGCAAGTGGAGAGAAGAAGGGAAACAGAGTTCTCATTCCAAAAATAAAATTGTCTGTAAAACCGTCCAGCTATCCATTTACTCTTTATAGAAAGCAATTTCCGATAAAACCATGCTATGCTATGACAATAAACAAATCTCAAGGACAGACAATAGAATATGTTGGTCTTGACATGACTGAACCTGTTTTTTCACATGGAATGACATATGTTGCTTTTTCGCGAGCTACTGGATGGAATAATCTTAAAGTTGCTGTTAATGAGCTTAAAAAGAATAAAGTTAAAAATATTGTCTGGAAAGAAATGTTGCTTGAGGAAACACAAAATTGATGTAGTTACATATTTGTGTATAATAGGACCGTATTTGGTCCTTTAAAAAAACTCGTATTCAATAATTTTTCACTGATTTGTAATTTATTTTATTATTCCTTCATTTGTTATTTATTTTGTTTTGTAAACTTTTCAACGCCCTCTTTGTTACGGGAAAGAAGTCGATGGGGTTGGAACTCTATCAACTTTTCATAGGTAATTAAACTGGAATTATTTTTTGAATTATTAATTTCTTCGTTCAGAAAATTGCGCACTTTTGAAACTCACTGATCCACAATGCTTACATGAACTAAAGTGGTGGTCCAACTGCTGTGTTTTCCTTTTATCGAAATCGAGAAATCGCTTCTCTTTACGTAAGTTACTTAGGCGATACATTTATGAATGTATTACATCACGTTTTTAGGCACTACGATCTACCGTTTGTTGCATCATCTTAACCAGCAAATGACTCTCGTGACAATCGTTTAATAGTACAATGTAAGTTTATTTTTATAACTATCAATTTTAACAATCAAATCTTTTAGGCTCCAGCCAATAAAATCATGCTACTCTTTGTGTGATGACTCGTGACAACTTATCTCTTCAACTGTAAGTTAGACTTTTAAGTATTTTATATTCAAAATACAAAATTCCATATTTAGGACATGTACTATTAAACGCACGATTTCTTGATTAAGGATATTCGCGTATACTATTCATGTAGGTTTATTATTTGCTATAATGTTAAACATATTTTGATTTTAGCAAAAACCTTCATCGATAAAAGATTTGAAACAGCGAACGTCACAAAAATCAAATGCGCAATAATCGTCAAACAAAATCGCTCCCGTGGCATTTCCCGTGATATTTCATTTTATTGTGTTAATTATTGTATCGTTCATTGTATGCATTTTGTTTAATTTATGATTAATTTGTTAATTGTACCAATAAAAACTAAATATAATGTTTGTCTAAGATTTGATTTAAATTTGTTTGAAAACTTTTATTTATCTGTTTTAATCCATTAGTAAAAGTCAAAAAATCAAACAGAAAACAAAGTTATTATTAATAACAAATAAAAACATTTATATAATAATTTTTTGTATTCTGAAAAATGTACCATCTTAATGAAATATAGATATCGATTTGGACATCGATATCGATTTGGACATCGATATCGATTTAGATATCGATATCGATTTAGATATCGATATCGATTTAGATATCGATATCGATTTAGATATCGATATCGATTTAGATATCGATATCGATTTAGATATCGATATCGATTTAGATATCGATATCGTCTAGCTTGGAGGGCCGGCGTATGCCGGCCCGATAAAGCTGGTTTACTATTATTCTTTACAATACAAATATTTCACGTGTTGGAACTTGGCACAAGTACAACATTTATCTTTTGTACTGACGTAATACCGTTAGAAGTCTTCAACAAAAGTCTGTGATAGCATATTGCACAAAGGAGAACGTGCACTGTTAAGAGCCATTTCTGAAGTTCTCCAAATTTAGTTCCGGTCTGGACAACTAACGGACTGCCGCCAAACTGAAAAATGGTTCAATAAATTGACAGCAGAATGTCCAAAACCTCCAAAATTGCCTTAAAATGTTGCTTACCACTTTGTAAAGTTTGACGAACAAAACTGGAATAGTATCGAATATAACTTCCGTTATAATTGTAATTTGTGCTAGGCGGTCTCTCTAAACATTTTGAATTTATGGTTTTAACCAAGTGACGGTCTGGAGCTACTTTTTGGTGGTTCAATATATGTATGAGTAAAAAAAAATAAACTTAAATTTGTGATCAGCCTTGGTAAAGCACCAGCGGATGATGTTATCCAATGCATATCTAAGCATGCCTAGATGAGAGTATGCCTAGACGTGTGCGTAGACTAAAACCTCTGTTCTAATAAACTCACGGTTTCGGTGGCCCTTTTTCCCGAAACCGAATCCGAAACCGGTACTGAAATTTCGGTATCGGCCGATCTCTAGTTTATGCTTCATATTATATTTCTCCGTTCCTTCCATTAGCGATTCTGCACAAAATAGACTAGCTTCAGGCACTCCCTACGGGAGTCCAGTTAAAAAGAAGAGGGACTCCAAATGGAGTTATAAAAAGTTATGCCCTATGTTAAAATCGGTGTTGGAGGCTTTGTAAAAATTTAAAAACAGGATGTCCGGATTGGAGAGCGATCGGGAACGTAAAACCTAAGGCTATATACGCTTTCACCAGATTTGAGAAAAACGGGCAAAAATACATTTTACCGGCTTCAACTGAACCCTCGGGTTCAACATTCAACCTCTGTTGAGGTATTACAGCAGATATCCGCAATGTTCAAATTACCGTTCGATAAGCGTAGTGTCCTCGTAAGATGTATGTAAAGTGAGCCAATAGAACCAAATTGAGTAAGCAAAAACACAACTTCACTGTGCCCGGAATAGAGCTGGGATATTTGACAGTGACACAAGTAAAAATCTGACAATCTTTCACTAAAAAATACAAACGATAATATTTTTTAAATACTTTTAAATTAGTCGTGTGCTGGTCTTCATGAGCAAACCATTTAAAAACCCGTCTCCAGAAACCGGCTCCGATACTCAAAAATGTTGGCTCCTACTCCAGCTCCGGAGCACTTTACGACACTTACGTTTATCCACATCAAGCGGTAATTCCAGTAAGTTTCTGCCAATATATAGTATCGATGCAATGATAAAAACAAGAATTCGAAAGGATAAAGCAGTCGATTTGTTACAGTTTTATAACTGACAGGGAGTTGCAAAACCAGGCATCTTTCTATAGTGAGACACAAGGCGGAATGAGAAGAAAACATATAATATAGTGCAGGCCACATTCCCAACAACAGCAGGATGTGAGGATCATAATCGACTTCAATGTCTAAAGATTAGAATTAATAGTTCACAAACTGCTGCACGTAGCTTGCTTAGGACGCGGCAGGAAAATGGAGAAAAGGGTTTTTTGTGTAAAAATGGCCATAATTCACGTAAAATGGCACTTTATGAGGAAGAGTAAAAAGCAAAGATGGTCTACATGTCGAGGGGGCGACTTTTTCCAATTTCATGGTTGAGGTGATACCACCACGAAAGTTTGGAACAATCGGTTTTTCATCATATCATGCACTTTTTTAAGTGGGTTAAAAAGCAAAGATGGTCTACGCATCGCGGCGTATCATTTGGTGGGTTCAGATTTGGGGTGGCCCCACCACGAAAAGTTGGAAAATGGGCGTTTTTGCGTGAAAACGGACATAAATGACCATGAATATGATGGACCCTGCTAAGCAGGGGCGCCTTTACTTCCTTATCAAAAATTTAAAATCTTCCTAACCCGCGGTACCGCTAGAATTTTTTGACCCCAAATTCGAATCCGCCGAAAAAATAAATATATAACCGGCTCTTTATACTCGTATGGGTACGAGATACCGTATTCAGAGCTTTTTTCTTCGAATATTTTCGAAGGAGGTTGGAATTTGGTAAAAAGACACCCCGCTCCATATATCCAATTGTGCTTGAAGAAAAATCCAAACTGTCCCGGAAATAGTCTATAAAAACGACAAATTGGAATTTGCCCTTTGCATTCAGTGGCAATAAAATGGAGACAAAAAGAATAACCCATATATCTGTACACAAAATCCATATAATAATATGACTTAGTCCCGATTGTTTCGATTTTCCCAACCTAATTCACATCGCCACTTGGGCATGTGAATCAAAACATAGTTTGTGCTACCTGATTTTTGGAACTTTTCAACAAAGAGAGTATTTATGATTTTATTTGCTTATTACTGCAAAATGTGAGATAGGAGAGGCAAAAGCAAAGGAATCAATGTTCTCTGTTGCTGCATTGGTTATCGATTGTCCAGGTGATTTTGTTTTCTTGTCCAAGCATGCAATTTTTGTATTTGGATATCGTTCTACAAGCATGGTATCAAACTGGCCAACTGTTTTCACCAAACAAATTACTTCCGAAACATGGAAAACTTACAAAATCACCTAAAACGCTCTCGCAGATCTGGACACCTAATCAAAGATTTGCAAAAAAATTTAAACCCACGTCTGTTTTATTTCGCGTGATACTTTTTTCCGTACAAAAAAAAAGTACTTTTTCCGTGCAAAAAAGCCTCGTTCAAAAAATAAAATGCCTTATGGGCCTCTTTTTACTATATTGGCCATAAATCTGATATTACTCATGCTATGTCAACTATTTTTCTGGTTTATAATGGCACAATACGATTTTGTCAAGTTTGCCATTTTTGACCAAAATGCGACATTTTCATCAAACTTTGATGAAAAGTTGATAAAAATTGATGAATTTTTGGGCAAAAATTGCCACATTTGAAGAAAACGCATTGTTCCATTATAAACCAGACAAAAAGTTGTGATAGGATGAGTAACATCAGATTTATGGCCAACATAGTAAAAAGCGGCCCAAAAAAGACCTTTTTTTTGAACGAGGCTTTTTGCACGGAAAAAGTACTTTTTTTGCACGGAAAAAAGTACCACGCTTTTATTTCTATGCACAAAATTCTATCACTTGTTAATTATCTGGAAATTTGTAGGAACCGGTAATCATAGTACTGAAAGTATAATAATAAGTCCTACTCCCCTGTTCCAGTTTACGGCCCTTAGTTGACATCGCTTATTGGGCATGTGAATTATGGCCAGGAAAACTTCCAAAATATAGTTTGTGCTAAGTAATGACTTTCAGCCCTCCGACTTTCAACAGAGAGAGTATTTATGAATTCAATGGCTTATTATTGCAAATTGCGAGATAAAAACAAAGGTACCAATGTTCGTTGTTGCTGTTTTCATCTACTTTCTTACATGTTTTCGTCTCTAGACACAGCACTATTGTTCCAGTGGGTCCATTTCAGGACCTCTTCTTTTATTCTTCTTATCAGCTGGTTCGACATTGACATATTTTTTGTGCTTGTTTTCGCTTTCACTTTCAATAAAAACTTTGTAAGGTGTTTTAAAAACAATAATTCTGCAAAAATTTGTTATTTCTGGAATCGGAATGGTTGTGTTCTCCAGCAAATATGCCACTTTTCAACAAAGTCAGTATTCAAAGAAAAGCTTCGATAATCGATTGTCGAGGTGATTTTGTTATCGATTACTTTCATTTCGGCATGGGCGCAGCCTTCAAAAATGCCTCAGGATACATGCTCAATACTCCAGAAACCGTAAGAGCCAGAAAAACACATGACATCTAAATTTCCCAAAGGAAAACTTTGAAAAATCCACTCCCAAGAGATTTCTGTATCGCTATTCTGTCTCGCTATAAGGTGTAAAAATCTTCTCATCATAACTCGATTTTTAGGAAATTCTCGATTCTTAGTCGAACAGCAACTTGTTCATACGACGAGCGACGTGTTATATTGTCCGATTATGACGATGAGGACAGTGGAATACAGAGTTTGTACGCTAAACCAACCTCGGCATCTCCTTTTAAGAGCATTACTCACAAAACCGTCAAACTGATTGGCACTGCTGAAAAGACCGATTGGAGATCGATATTTGTTGCCAGCTTTTTGGCGTTCTGCGGTATTTTTCAATCAAGTCTTTTTCACGCGGGAATGTGGCCTTTTCTGCAAACGGTGGGTTTCCTTGCAACTTTACCACTTACAATTATGTCCTTTGGACATTAACCATTTTTCGGAGTCACAAGGAAAGTACACGAACTGTTGTTTTTTGTCGAAGGAAATTTACCGATTTTTCTGTGCAATTTTACTATACTGGAAAGTTAGGAAGGTAGATTGTGGTTTTGATATGGTAGCACTATTTTATAATTTTCGAAATCACCAGGCCATCAAGGCCACACACGATGCTTAAAATCAAGGCTTTTGAAATCTAAGCTTTGGAAATATCTGCCACTTTACCGATATTTCCAAAAAACGTTTTAGGATGTGAACTCAAGTTGGGCACATATTTCAATTTTGTAGTTTAATTTGTCAAACTCAAACACTACAGAATAATTTGAGCCAATTTTCAGATAGATAACACGGCGACAGAGAGTTTTTATGGATACATAATAGCTTCTAAGTCTGTTGGAGAGATAATCGCATCTCCGATTCTTGGACATTTGAGTAGTCGACTTCTAAAAAATCGATATCTTCTATACACAGCACTATGCCTTATGTTCGCTGGAAACGTGCTCTATTTTTCTCTGGAGGTAATTTTTATTTAACTGATATTTTAAAATGTTAGGAGCACTCTCGTAATCGAAAACATTTTTTAGTACGGAATTTCTTTAGTATCAAACTCACTGAAAATAACCGGAAACTTTGAAATTACTGCTGAGCAAAGTAATATCATAGTAACGTTACTACAATTGTGCTTTAGCTGTTTGAACCCGGATCAAGGAAGTTCCTCATGCTCTTTGCTCGATTCACAATCGGTCTTGGCACTAGCAGCACAAGTCTGTTGCAAACATACGTCGTTTCAGCCAGTCTTCCTGAGGATCGATCACGTGCAATTTCAGTCCTTGTCTGTATGTTGGTTATTTGTTGCCTTTTACTTTAGTTGAGAATGTTTAGGCGGTATGGCATTGGGTTCTGCAATAGGACCAACACTCCGTATGTCGTTAGTAATTCATATGGGAAAAACATACCAAATTTGGCACCTAAGATCCTGTATTTATTTCACGGATATCCGTTTCATGCCTTGAGAGTACTTAGCAAATTATGCGTTTCCTCGACCATTTTTGCGTGAAGTTTTTGGGGCTTACTGGATATTGAGGCTCGCACTTGTTGGGGCTGAACACGAGCCTTGCTATTGCTCGCATAATATCGCTAAAAATCAATAAAAAAGAAAAATCCATACAAATTGACTAAACTATCTCCAGTTTGCTTTTCAGAGATTTTATTTACGCCATTCGGCTATCCTGGATGGAATTTGTTTATCTGGAAAGTTAATATGTACACCGCTCCGGCTTATATGGCATGCTTGTTTAGTGTGATTGGGGCCATCTCTATACGTCTATTCTTCCGGGAACACTACGCTGACATGATCCAGGAGCGAAAACATTATCGACAGGTTGGTAAGGCTAAAAAGCACATTCCTCACTAATCGTTTGATTACCTCATATGGTGTATCATTTAAACCATTTCCAAAAAAAGTGCATATCCCTAAATTATTATTTTTTAATATTAAAGATTCATTTACCCTTTTCTACGGCATTTTACGAATTTTGTTTTCTAACTTTTTTACTAATTGTCAAAAATTGACTATCATACAAAAGTTATTAAGCAGATTACTGCGTCAAATATGTTCAAATTGGCGCTAGGTTGACATTACGTTGTCATCATATTTTCAATCTGAGAAATGGGAGAGACGAAGAAGAAAATACGTCGAAAACATAATGCCAAACTACCGCCAATTTGAACTCCTTCGATAATTGCTGCTCAAGTTGCTTTATTTAAGACCTTTTTAGCTTAAAAGTCCAGCAATCGTAATCCCAAAATACGACACTTTGGCAACATTTCTTTGCTATGTTACTCGCTTTACGAAACTATTCGTCACATGTGCTATGGAAGCGTGAGTAAATTTGTTTATAAGGAAGAATGAAAATTGTTAAAGAATCGATTTTAAAACTAATGCTTTTTTAGACCAATCCTAGGATTTCCGAGAACCTTCCCAATATGTTTGAATTTGTGTTTAAATTTCGCAAATTTTTCACTTTTTGCTTGTAATTTTTCCATTTGTTTAAACTCTCATAATATAAATATCGTGTGTTGACCCAAAAAGTCCCCAATTTCGTGACCAAAACATGAAAATTTTAGGAATATCAATAGGAATTAATACCTGTTTATCTCTTCCCATATCGCATGGTATTGATATCCTGAAAATGCATTGATAGATAATGGCTTATCTATGACACTATAAATCTTAGACACCCTCTATCCGTTAAATTGCTTTGCGCAGATTAGAAACTACGCTTCATTCTAATGATCTTCTACCAAAAACGTTATGTGTATGTGTTTTCAGGATTGGGGCATCCTTCGTTGGACTAATGTTCGCATGGACGAATACAAAAGTGATTCAATTCATGGCCGGCATTGAAATGTTCGCAAGCCTATTGGCTCTGCTGATTTACACCAGCTACATCTTATTTCGACTAGACACAATGTAATTATGACTTTTTCTTATATTCTTGCTAAAACTTTTCAAATATACATACGCTAGAGTTTCAGCTTAAACTATCGGCTCAATTGCGTCGCTTGTTTGATGACTTTCTTTCTCTTCTATTTGACGACGTATCCGTTTCCATTTCTAGCTGGGCATATAACGATGTACAATGGATCAGGTAATGCTGTGTGCCACAAAATTTTCAACAAATATTTTTCTATTCGTTTTCTACTTTTAAATTCATATTATTTCTTGGCTCGTAACGCGCTTCAGATTCTCACAGTCACGTGAGCCTTGTGAAAATTAATCCCGAATTTGACGTTAGATACGGTTTCAACAACTCCGGGTACAGAAATTCTGCTTTGGTTAAAAAATGTTATATTTTGGCCGAAAAGTGGCAATTCTTCAAAGAAATGGACACATATCATTGAATTAAAAGCATATTGTACATACTTTCTGCTTCACTTAAGATGTTTTTAACGCAACAAGCCAACTAGGATGTAACACGACGAAATTTTCGTGGTGTGACTCAATGAAGCCCATAAGCTCGACTCAATTCTTCGTTGGGTTTGTAATATTAATCGCTGGGCCCTTCGCTAGCCTAACTGTTGCGCTTAACACTCTTTTCTCGAAAATTCTTGGACCCAGGAAACAGGTAAATTGGAATCTGAATCTCAAAAGAGAAATCCAAAAAGTCATTTCAGGGAACTCAGCAAGGTTTCTATAATGCTTCCGGAGAAATTGCCCGTATGATTGGACCCATTATCATCTCTTCGCTTTACACTTCATACGGCCCCAAAATGGTGTGGAATTTAGAGCTAGCCGTTATTTTTTCGACAATCATGCTTTGGGCTATGTTTTATAGGTAAATATTTTTAT
Source organism: Ditylenchus destructor (assembly GCA_022814885.1). Lineage (NCBI taxonomy): Eukaryota > Metazoa > Nematoda > Chromadorea > Rhabditida > Anguinidae > Ditylenchus > Ditylenchus destructor. The sequence goes on from JAKKPZ010000225.1 coordinate 32,082, forward strand.
TGACTTAACCACCGGTCCAACTGATTTTGACTTCTTGAAACTCCTGCCAATCTTCGCATTGGGATTTAGTCCTATTGGCATTCTGGTTTTGATATGGTCATGCATATGGTCTATGCATTGATCTTGAATCAAAATCAATGCCATATCAAGATTCTTGATATGGTGCTTGTGGGTTTAAAAATAGCCTCCTATTTTGGATTATAAAAAGCAATCCCTATCAGGAAGATAAATAGGTCTAAAAGTAGGGTTTTTTTCCATCCAATCAAATAATTTTAGGCGCATGGTGCCTCTAAAAGTGCAACCGGAATCCACTTGCAACATTTTGCATCAACAGCTGACTACAAATAATGGAGAGGACGGCCCTTATATTAAAACCAACTTTTCCGAAGAATCTTTTATGAACAGCGCAAGTGATTCGAAGGCCGAAGATTCCGATGATCATATACCTGATCAGAGCATAGAATATAAGTAATGCTGAAGTTTTTATGTGCTTTATATTTGTTTTGGATTTACAATGTATTTAATTTTGCTTTTGCTATTATAATTTATGTTTTAATCTTCTTTTGTATCCAAGATACCTTTTAACAGAAATTTGTCCATATAATACATTATAGAATTTTAGGACTATAATATGAACGAGTTTTGCATCAAGAGAATTGTTTATTTATAGCGCCAGTGGTATGTCCGCCCAAAATGATGACAATTAGGGAACCACGATGCGGTCGTCATACAGAGGCGCGTGATAGCACATTTTGTAGGTCTGGGCGAGCTGATACCGAATCCGAAAAATTTTTGGTGGGGCGGCTCAAAAAAGTGGCTTTTTTGCCAAAAAGTGTCATTTTTGCCTCTTTTTTGGGGAAGCAAGGAAGGGCCCAAAATTTTGTCCATATATAGTACCGTATTACCGTAATACCGTTTGATCACTAAAATGTACTTTATCTGGAGATGATTTATTTTACAGCTGAAAATGAACAATATAGGCCAATGCCATAACGATAGATGCATACCTGCCGACCAATGAAAATTTAAAAAATTACGTGTCTAGCGCACTTCAAAACAGCTACACTTAAAATCTTGACTGAAAACATGTGTTGTAATCAATGAAAAGTTTATAACTGACTGATCGCGTCTATCGTCATTCTCACGCATAACAGCAAACGTCGCACGCATGTTAATAAATGTAAATCCTTTCGTTTCTCACAATTTCGCACAAACAAAGTTATTGTTCACGAAATTGGATACATTTTTGCATCCTCACATCAAAGTGAAAAGCTGATTGATTGGTTTGTTTAATATCGGAATTTTGTGATATTATTTAAAGTATTTAAAATTTGCTTTATAGAGTAATTATAATTTTGTGTTAGCAAAACAAAACTACTTTTATCACATAATTATAGAAATGGAGCGGATCTTGATGCCCTACACCTGGAGAGACCCATTCGTCCGTCCATTCCTTCACCATTTGTCACATCCAACGATCCCTAATTCTTGTCCATCTTCTTCGCACTGCCATCATTGCCATTGGCCATTTATCGACTTTCACCGCTACGACCAGCAACAAAAGTTGAAATTGGAGGACCACACATCAAGGTTGACGTTTGACGAAGAAGGCAACTTCACCTACAAAGTGGATGTGCAGGGATACCGTAAAGAGGAGTTGAGTGTGGATGTGATGGGAGATGACATCAAAGTGAAGGCCGAGCACAAAGCCAATACTGAAGGTGGGTTTTAAATTACTGTGGTTAATAATTGTGGTAATATATAAACTACCCAACATAACTTATGAGTAATTCAGTCACATTAGTCGTTTCTACAAAGTGACCATTTGCAGAGAGCCTTATAAGAAGGCGCAAATTCAAACTGAATTGTTCACAAGTTATCCTTATAGTAAGTTAAAGCTGTCAGGCGTCCCATGGGATATGGCGTCCCATGGGATTTAGGGGAAGTGCATTCTTAGGGGTGCTTAATTTTAGACAGGTACCTAATTTAACCTATTATTTTACAAATGTTGTTTGACAGGTTTCGATCTCGGGATCCTGTCGTTAGATTTCTGTGATTTTTGGCTTATTCGATCCGGTTTCAAGAGTTATTGGCTGCAAAAATATTTTTTTCAAAATTTCAAAATTTGAATTCGCGCCAAAACGTAAAAACGTGTTTTTAAGGGTTTTTTAATATGAGACTTATAAATTTTATGTTCTTATTCGATTTTAAAGCTTATTTGGAATATCATACTTTTTAAATTTCTAAATTTCATGGTTTGGTTTCATTTTTATGCCATTTTTTGTCATTTTTGACCATTTTTTGACCAAAAAAGTCGATTTTTCATATTTGACTACCAAATGAGCTGAAAATTTGCATACAGTGGTTTTTCGACCTCCTGAATCCGAATTTCAATTCAGATTTCAAATTTGAAAATTTGAATTCGCGCCAAAATGAAAAATGCGTTTTTGGGGTTTTTAAGTGTAATACTTATAAGTTTTATGTATCTAAATGTTATTTTACCTTATTTAGAGTCATTCGGCTTTTAAATTTCTAAATTTCCATTTCTGGATTCATTTTTATGTCATTTTTTAGCTTTTTTTACCAAAAAAGTTGATTTTTCATATTTGATTATAAAAAGAGCTGAAAATTTGCATACAGGGGTTTTTCGACCTCCTGAATCCGGATTTCAATTCAGATTTCAAATTTGAGGTTTGAATTCGCGCCAAAACCGTAAATTGCGTTTTTGCTGGTTTTTAAGGGTTATACATATAGGTGTTATGTTTCTATTCAATTTTAAGGCTTATTTGGAATATTCTACTTTTTAAATTTTGTTTTTTGGATTCATTTTTATGTCATTTTTAAACATTTTTGCCATTTGTTGACCGGAAAAGTCCTTTTTTCATAGTTGTTTACCAAAAGAGCTGAAATTTTGCATACATGGGTTTTCCGACCTCCTGAATCCTAATTTCGATTCAGATTTCAAATTTGAAAATTTGAATTTGCGCCAAAATTTAAAAATGCGTTTTTCATATGGGTTTTCGGAAGTAAAACATTAAAATTTTATGTTTCCTTTTGATTTTCAGCATACAGTCGTCCCTCTCTAATCCGGCGCAATCCGTTTTGGCCAAAATGTGCCGGATTAGGGAGGGTGCCGGATTGGAGAGGGCCGGATTAGAGAGGGAATTTCTATGCAAAAAAATTCGTTCCGGCCAAATGGTGCCGGATTAGAGAGGGTGATCCCAAGAATGGGCAAAAATACACAATTTTTTTTGCTGATTTTTGGTATACGGGTAGATCGCGTGATTCTAAGAGATGAAAAATGCTGAAAAATTGAATTTTTGGTGTGAAATTCAAGAATTTTCTTAGGCCGCCGCCAATGGCGGCGGCCGGAAAAAAATTCTTGAAAATCAATAGGGGGTACCCTTTTGACACTTTTGGGGCCTGACCCCAAAATGTGCCGGATTAGAGAATTTATGCCGGATTAGAGAGGGAATTGCCATACAAAAAAATCCGTTTCGGCCGAAATGCGCCGGATTAGGGAGGGTGCCGTATTAGAGAGGGACGGATTAGAGAGGGACGACTGTATATAGAGTCTTTCAGTTTTAAAAGTTTCTAGATTGCAACTTTTAATTTCAATTCTACTACTTATTTGTCGTTTTTACCATTTTTCTGAGCACTTAGGGATATGTGTAGGTCGGGATATTTTAACGTCTGAGATTTGTACGTAGGATAGGTAGGTAAAATTTATCCTTCGCTTTTCTGCTTTGTCTGGCTTTTCTGGCAATTGTCGGATTTTTAGGCTCCAATGCCATTACATTTATAGTACGCCGGACATTTGTACGTCGGACATTTGTATGTAGGAAATTTGTACGTCAGAAATTTGTCGGAGATTTGTACGTCGGCGCCAAACAAGGATTTAGGCTTGCGGCTCGAACAACCTGGGGCCAAAGCAAGACTTAGTCTTAGGCTTAAGCTCTCCCGACATTGGGGTTTAAGCCTGTCGACAGTCACTGTTCCCGTTGGCTAACGCTCATTGTACCCTTCATTTTTTCCCTTTGATCTTTCAGCTTTTAAACAAAACATGTGTACGTGGGGCATTTGTACGTCGAAATTTGTACGTCGGACATTTGTACGTAGGACATTAGTACGTCGGACATTTACGTAATTTTTTTGGACATTAGTACGTCGGACATTTGTATGTAGGACATTAGTACGTCGGACATTTGTATGTAGGACATTAGTACGTCGAAATTTGTAGTGGACATTTGTACGTGGACATTGTACGTGGGCATTAGTACGTCGGACATTTGTATGTAGGACATTAGTACGTCGGACATTTGTATGTAGGACATTAGTCTCCGGGCATTGGGTTGTAGGACATTAGACGTCACTGTTGTAGGCTTTTAACGCGACATTTTTATTGGAATTTCGTCACATTTGAGTACGTAGGACATTAGTACGTAGGACATTAGTACGTAGGACATTAGTACGTAGGACATTTGTACGTAGGACATTAGTACGTAGGACATTTGTATGTAGGACATTAGTACGTCGGACATTTGTATGTAGGACATTAGTACGTCGGACATTTGTATGTAGGACATTAGTACGTCGGACATTTGTATGTAGGACATTAGTACGTCGGACATTTGTATGTAGGACATTTGTATGTAGGACATTAGTACGTCGGACATTTGTATGTAGGACATTAGTACGTCGGACATTTGTATGTAGGACATTAGTACGTCGGACATTTGTATGTAGGACATTAGTACGTCGGACATTTGTATGTAGGACATTAGTACGTCGGACATTTGTATGTAGGACATTAGTACGTCGGACATTTGTATGTAGGACATTAGTACGTCGGACATTTGTATGTAGGACATTAGTACGTCGGACATTTGTATGTAGGACATTAGTACGTCGGACATTTGTATGTAGGACATTAGTACGTCGGACATTTGTATGTAGGACATTAGTACGTCGGACATTTGTATGTAGGACATTAGTACGTCGGACATTTGTATGTAGGACATTAGTACGTCGGACATTTGTATGTAGGACATTAGTACGTCGGACATTTGTATGTAGGACATTAGTACGTCGGACATTTGTATGTAGGACATTAGTACGTCGGACATTTGTATGTAGGACATTAGTACGTCGGACATTTGTATGTAGGACATTAGTACGTCGGACATTTGTATGTAGGACATTAGTACGTCGGACATTTGTATGTAGGACATTAGTACGTCGGACATTTGTATGTAGGACATTAGTACGTCGGACATTTGTATGTAGGACATTAGTACGTCGGACATTTGTATGTAGGACATTAGTACGTCGGACATTTGTATGTAGGACATTAGTACGTCGGACATTTGTATGTAGGACATTAGTACGTCGGACATTTGTATGTAGGACATTAGTACGTCGGACATTTGTATGTAGGACATTAGTACGTCGGACATTTGTATGTAGGACATTAGTACGTCGGACATTTGTATGTAGGACATTAGTACGTCGGACATTTGTATGTAGGACATTAGTACGTCGGACATTTGTATGTAGGACATTAGTACGTCGGACATTTGTATGTAGGACATTAGTACGTCGGACATTTGTATGTAGGACATTAGTACGTCGGACATTTGTATGTAGGACATTAGTACGTCGGACATTTGTATGTAGGACATTAGTACGTCGGACATTTGTATGTAGGACATTAGTACGTCGGACATTTGTATGTAGGACATTAGTACGTCGGACATTTGTATGTAGGACATTAGTACGTCGGACATTTGTATGTAGGACATTAGTACGTCGGACATTTGTATGTAGGACATTAGTACGTCGGACATTTGTATGTAGGACATTAGTACGTCGGACATTTGTATGTAGGACATTAGTACGTCGGACATTTGTATGTAGGACATTAGTACGTCGGACATTTGTATGTAGGACATTAGTACGTCGGACATTTGTATGTAGGACATTAGTACGTCGGACATTTGTATGTAGGACGTTAGTACGTCGGACATTTGTATGTAGGACATTAGTACGTCGGACATTTGTATGTAAGAGATATGAAATCGCTATTTCTGGCTCAGCCATCCTCAGATTTTGGCCATTCCAAAAATAGTAGTTATATGCGCTCTAATGCAACTATTGTCACACAAATATTGTCATCACCTAAAATATCACCAAAAAATGACCTGACGTGAAAAAATTGACATTTATGTGGACAAAAATTTTATAGTACATTTACTACATTTGTATTCCTCAAATCACTTTTTTCTGATATTTTTTTGAATTAGTACTAAAAATTTGGTCCTAACACGAAATGTGGATTTAGGTGAGTTATAAATTTTTGGTGCAATTTTATGTGAAAATTGCAAAAAATTGTGTGGATTTTTTGCGAAGGCGGAAAATGGATTTTGGTGAGTTATCATTTTTTGGTGATATTTTAGGTGATACATATATATATATATATACCTACATACAAATGTCCGACGTACTAATGTCCTACATACAAATGTCCGACGTACTAATGTCCTACATACAAATGTCCGACGTACTAATGTCCTACATACAAATGTCCGACGTACTAATGTCCTACATACAAATGTCCGACGTACTAATGTCCTACATACAAATGTCCGACGTACTAATGTCCTACATACAAATGTCCGACGTACTAATGTCCTACATACAAATGTCCGACGTACTAATGTCCTACATACAAATGTCCGACGTACTAATGTCCTACATACAAATGTCCGACGTACTAATGTCCTACATACAAATGTCCGACGTACTAATGTCCTACATAAGAGATATGAAATCGCTATTTCTGGCTCAGCCATCCTCAGATTTTGGCCATTCCAAAAATAGTAGTTATATGCGCTCTAATGCAACTATTGTCACACAAATATTGTCATCACCTAAAATATCACCAAAAAATGATAACTCATCAAAATCCATTTTCCGCCTTCGCAAAAAATCCACACAATTTTTTGCAATTTTCACATAAAATTGCACCAAAAATTTATAACTCACCTAAATCCACATTTCGTGTTAGGACCAAATTTTTAGTACTAATTCAAAAAAATATCAGAAAAAAGTGATTTGAGGAATACAAATGTAGTAAATGTACTATAAAATTTTTGTCCACATAAATGTCAATTTTTTCGCGTCAGGTCATTTTTTGGTGATATTTTAGGTGATGACAATATTTGTGTGACAATAGTTGCATTAGAGCGCATATAACTACTATTTTTGGAATGGCCAAAATCTGAGGATGGCTGAGCCAGAAATAGCGATTTCATATCTCTTATGTAGGACATTAGTACGTCGGACATTTGTATGTAGGACATTAGTACGTCGGACATTTGTATGTAGGACATTAGTACGTCGGACATTTGTAGGTAGGACATTAGTACGCCGGGGCATTTGTACGTAGGATATTTAGACGGGGGACATTTTCGAGGGAAACACAGTTGGAACAGTGGTGTTTTCACTATCTCTAACCATTTTTCTCTAATGGTAAAATTTATCCCTCGCTTTTGCTGCTTCACTGTTCCAATTGTCGGATTTTAGGCTCATATGCCATTATATTTTTCGCGAACCTTATAAGGCACCAAACAAGGATTTAGGCTTGCTGCTCGAACAACCTGGGGCCAAAGCAAGACTTAGTCTTAGGCATAAGCTCCCGCACAACCCTTATAAGGGCTGCGGGACTTTTGGTTCAAGTCAGTCGCCAGTCGCTGTTCCAATTGGCTTTCGCCCATTGTACCCTTCAATCTGTGTCGGACATTTGTACGTCGGACATTTGTAAGTAGTGCTTTTGTACGTTGGACATTTGTACGTGAGACATTTGTAAGTCGGGATATTTGAACGTCTGAGATTTGTACGTAGGACATTAGTATGCCGGACATTTGTACGTTGGACATACGGAGCCAACGCTTCAGACTTTAGAATCCAATGCTTTAGTCTTTGTTGTGTAACCTTTAGTTACAGCTTATTTTTGACAATTTTAATTATTTAATTTTGTTGTAGCAAAAAATATGTTATTACAGATTTCTAACCTTAAAAATTTACAATCCATAGACGCGCGCGGGCCGTGCCCGCGCGCTTGATTATAAACCTAGTTAGGGTAATTTTTAGCGGGGAATCCGAATTTGAGGTCAAATTTTAGCTGAAATGTAGACAAATTTAGACAAAATATAGCTAAAATGTTCCAAAATTTTGGCAAGTCCATTTACCTTACCCTTACCAGTGCGTTTTCTGCGTCAGAATTTTGTCCCGAATTTTGGCAAGGCCATTCTTACCAGTGCGTTTTCTGCGTCAGAATATTTTCCCGAATTTTGGCAAGGGCATTCTTACCAGTGCGTTTTCTGCGTCAGAATTTTGTCCCGAATTTTGGTAAGGCCATTCATACCAGTGCGTTTTCTGCGTCAGAATTTTGTCCCGAATTTTGGCAAGGGCATTCTTACCAGTGCGTTTTCTGCATCAGAATTTTGACCCGAATTTTGGCAAGGGTCAGAGACACAAATCAGTCAGAGGCAGAAATCAGTCAGAGACACAAAACAGTCAGAGACACTAATCAGTCAAAGACAACAGATTAGTCAGAAGGAGTGGCCGAAGGCCGCGACTGTCTTCCTCACCCTAACCATATACGCGAGGCGCCGGAGGCGGCGAGCCAGTCCTGTGGTCGGGCGCGGAGCGCCCGACCTTCTCCCTTGGAATGTGAGGGAACTTAGAACATATACTCCCGAACAACAGCTCCTTGAGGGCCGAAGGCCCGAAATAGTCTCATGCTGCTCTACTCCCGAACAACCCAATCTGACCGCTGATGGCGCTGGGCATACTGATACAGACGAGGGTATACTGATGGCGGTGCGCGAAGCGATGACGAACTCAATCTCCCGCTGTGCACGCTAACCGCTTCCTAGCGAAGTGAGGGCCGCGAAGCGACCCCACTTCGCTATGTTGGATTGTTTAAATAAGCCATACATACAGTAAAACATAAATAATTTCACTGACGGCTTTCGAACTAATTTTAAATGAGAAATTTTCCAGAGGAAACTGTAGAGCGCTCTTTTTCGCGCACTGTTCGAGTTCCAAAGGGCATCCACAAAGACAGGATTGAATGCCACATTGACGACAAAGGCCACTTCTTGGTAATTCAGGGCTGGAAAACTCCCGCTGATCAGCTTGAAAAGCGAAACCTTCCAATCGCTGATACGAAGCCAGAGGAAAAGAAGAAAGAAAATTCCGAAACAAATTTGTACCAATACCAGGGATAAGCATTAGTCACCTTAAGGTGACTAACGGGAACTTTACGCATAAGTTAACCTTGCTCGAGGTGAACTAATATTATAATTGAATATTTTCCATCTTGTTGACATATTGACATTTGTATTGAAAAGAAGTAAACTTGCTGTTTGATATTCCTAGATTTGCATTCAATATTGTCAGGTACAGCACTGAATTGTGACGTAACAATCCTACGAAATATATAAGGTTCTCGCGGGTAACGTTATACTTAGAAGCTAAAAATACACTAATTCGCCAATATTATTCAGGAATTAAGCTCCACCATTTAAAGTTCTGCGATTCTTTTTCAATATATCTCCTTCTTCATCATTGTCATTCTGGAAGGTAAACGGGTCTTCCAGAATATCGAACTTAAGATTACCCAAATTTTGGTACTATGCGTTACGTTTAACATCACCTATCATTCGTCACGATCTATCAGCCTTGCTCCACTCGATATCAAAATAGTTTTAAAGGTAGACCGCACAATGTAGTGTTGATGGCCTTCAGCGTTTTAATTTTTCATTTACTTTTTTCATCACATTGGTGTCAATAATATATCCACTCTAACCTAAAGCGCAGGATGGATATGTGTCTCACGGTGTATCTCGCGATCACCCGTCAGACCGGAGCGAGTGTAATACCGTTCGATATCCCTTAAGCACTGTCATTTTTGTGGCGACATAAATTTCGCTGTGAGCAATGGAGCAGCTTTTCGAAAAATTGATTTAAAATGACAAAATATGGCCGCCGGTTTTAGGTGATAAACTTTTCATATCTTTAGAATGCTTTATTATGTCTGTATTTTTCACAGCCGCGAAAAAGTTTCTTTTCATGTTAAACTACAGGAGATTACCGTTTTTTCTCTTGAGTAAACCCCCTCCTGAAGTAAGCCCCCTCCTGAAGTAAGCCCCTCCTAGAGGGGGGTTGAAAAATATAAGCCCCCCTCTAATATACGCCCCCCCCCAAAGTAAGGTTTTTTACATTAAAATGCTCTTTTTTCACATATATTATCTGTTTAAATACATTCGTTGAATAAAATATCAACAAAGGAAATGTGTTTGAACAAATTCTTTTGTTTGATGAATTTTCAGAAAATGATTCTTCAAAACCATAGGGTCCCCCTATGGTTTTTTGGGCAAATACTTTTTTAAAAGAAAATTTTTTGCCAAAAAACCATAGGGGGGACCCTATTGATTTTTTTGACAAATTTTTCAGAAAATGATTTTTCAAAACCATAGGGTCCCCCCTATGGTTTTTTGGGCAAATACTTTTTTAAAGAAAATTTTTTGCCAAAAAACCATAGGGGGGACCCTATTGATTTTTTTGACAAATTTTTCAGAAAATGATTTTTCAAAACCATAGGGTCCCCCCTATGGTTTTTTGGGCAAATACTTTTTTAAAGAAAATTTTTTGCCAAAAAACCATAGGGGGGACCCTATGGTTTTGAAAAATCATTTTCTGAAAAATTTGTCAAAAAAATCAATAGGGTCCCCCTATGGTTTTTTGGACATTTAGCTAAAAAAATTCGAAAATTTTGACGATGTTGACAAAAATCTCAAAAAATTTTCCTCGCCGGCGGAGCTGGCGAGGGGTTGAACAATATAAGCCCCCCTCCTGAAGTAAGCCCCCCTCCTGAAGTAAGCCCCTCCTAGAGGGAGGGTTGAAAAATATAAGCCCCGGGGTTTACTCAAGAGAAAAAACGGTACCTTTATCTGTCACGGAATAGGTCGGACACACCTCCGTATTTGGAATGTGCGTCACACAGGTCAGCCAAGTTGTCGGCCAGGCGCTTTCCCTTTGTTCGGCCGTGCGCATTTACAACGAGCTAGCCGTCTCGCCTGTAGTGTCTCTCTTGCCTCTCGCCACCTCGCCTTTAACTTGTAGCAAGAAGTACACCTGTTACGTGCACTGAGAAACCCCGGCGTCCTTTCAACTAGGAAAAACACGACACTATTACTGATGTTTACCGCTCATATGTTCTTTGGTCTCTAACTGTATTGTGCAAACGATCACCGAAAGAAACATTCGTCTGGTTTCGTCAATTCCTTTAACCAAAAATTGGCCAGCTGCTTTCCTGTGTGACGAAAATGTATGTTCTGCCGATCGCCATTAATCTGTTATTGTTTATGGCGTCCGTATTAATGCACTTCATATCATGGGAGAGAATATGCTCGAGAAATATTCATCCAAACAATATTCCTCTCTGGAAATATCCCCCTTCTAATTATGACCCCCAAATTTGTTTGAAAATTTGAATCCCAAAATGTTTGAGCGTTGAATAATTACAGCTGGGTTAAAGTTACTGGTTTGCGGTGTATTATAATTTCGAAAAATATTTTGTGGTTCATTTTTTATCTAAAAATTCCACCACGAAGAATTATATTTCCAAAAATTCAATCAAAAGTAACATTACTGCACATTTTAATTTTTCTCATAGCCTCGTATAATTTTTTGTTTAATTTGTTTATTTTGTACATTAAGTTTGTTTTATCTATTGACTATTTCCTTCTACACCGTCGAGAGTAAAAGAATTTTATCCCGTTTTGACAGTTTAAAATTCGTAATTTTGGCGCGTTTGGCATTTTGTTATCGATCTCGAATTTTTTACAATTTATGCAACAAATCGTATTCGCTCTAGCGCTATGGAACATTTGCCAGAAGATGAATATTTAAGAATCCGAAAAAAGAAGGCAAGCCGGAACTTTGTAGTCAATCCAACACTCAAAGCAAATCTCGCTGTAGAAGTGAAAGGTAAACGGGTTCTTGACGTCGGCTGTGGAAACGGTGAGCACTCTTGATTTACTCAAAATTTGGAGTAGAATTATCTTTTGCTCTATTTTGGAGAAAAATTGGTATACATTTTCGTCCCACTACGAAAATTAAGTGCCAAATGGATGGTTCTAGAACAATAATTTATAGAATATTAGTAGTTAGAAAATTTTTCGTTCTTAAAACTTTTTATAAAATCTATTTTTTTCAATAAAGGTTTCTGACTCCTTAAAATAAACGTATGAAATAAAAAAATTTTAAAAACATTATTAAGAATTTGAGGCATGTTGAAAAAATAAATAAGAATTTCGATTCAAATTTTTTTTAAATAATATCCTAGGTTCTCTCACTCTAAAACTTGTGGAAGAATGGGGCGCCTCGGAAGCTATTGGAGTGGATACCAGCGCAGAAATGATCATTACTGCCAAGTCTTCAAATCCAGGTACTCAACTAATCCAGAGTGAAAAATATTGCCCTTGTCCAAAATTGTAAACTAAAACATTTTAAAGCAAATTTTTGCTCATTTTCGCCTTCGGCTTTAAGAAATCACTTAAGCTAAGGCTCTGAATGAAATGTTATGAAAAATCTCTTGATTGGCTGATTTGCACCTGCTCCGGGTTCATTGATCAGAGACCAAAGATCATCGTATAAAAAATTAAATCACCACTAAAAATTTTCTTTTTGCACTTTTCCTCAACATTTTCAAAAATATGCAAACTTTAGATGGCAAACCGGTCACTTTTGTTCGCGTATCAGCTCTTGATTTGCAAAGCAAGGACGAATTTGATGTGGCAGTCGCAATTTTTATGCTACAACTCACCTCTAGCGTGGAAGAATTATCAAAGGTATTTTGCGATTTTGTGACTGATTTCTTATAAAATAGTAATTAGTAATTACAGGTAAACATTTAGGTGCTTCAAAAGATTGCCCAATCCCTGAAGCCCGGAGGGACCTTTTTCGCTTATGTGCCAAACGGAATTCCTGATCTCAAGACAAGCGAAGAAGATAAAGTAAAATTTGGTAGGTTGTTCTTACGCTAAAGGTAATCTTGGGACGAGATTCAAGACTCAAGTGAATATAAAGCATAAGAAATTTTTGAGATTGGTGATCGAAAATTTTCGCAACAGCTTGTCTTCTTTAAAATCTCTCAAGTCAGGTAGATGAATTTTCCTAGAAGGATGCAACAATTGTTCTCAAAAATTACTTGATTCGTGTGACATTCAAATTCGAGTTTTGCATACCTGAATTTTCACAAACCTTTGACGCTTGTGCCAATTCTGATACATATAGAAACCCGGATTACAAAACATTCTGGAACAATCAAGATTTTTCTAGAATGTTTCTTAAGCTTGTTGAGATCATTCCGGAAACATTTTATACAAATCTAGATTGTTATAGAATGTTCAGGAATCTGGATTTCTATATGCGTGGGTCACATTCGGAACAAGTGCCATCTTAATCCACTCATAAATTCTTTCCAGACATTCACATACATTGCAGGTGTTCAGCTGGTCATGAATCCCGGTCCACGGCATGATGGAGAGCAGATCAAAATCGCGTTTTACATAAATGGTGAGAACTTTACTTCTTCATGTGCATTGCAGGGAATAAAGGACACGTTGTGCTTGAGGCACTGAGCTGAGAAAAAAGAGTCAAAATGAGTACTTTGCTAACATTTCTTCTTGAATAACTTAATACCTTTCTGAATAATGTTGTAATTCTTGGCTAGCTTTAGAATATATTTTTTAAAATACAGAAAAAGTCAAACGATAATTCATATTTCGCTAAGTTACTGGGGATCTAATGTCATGAAGTACGGTAAAGAAGAATGTAAAAAATACGTCACCCAAAAACGAAAACTCTTCCGCTTCCAAGCTATTCTCAAACTGTCCCAATTTCAGGTCGGCCTGCAGTTGAATCAACTATGACATTCTTCTTTCGAGAGACTTACGAGAAATGCCTTCGAGAAGCCGGCTTCGGACAAATCCAATGGATCAATCCAATTGTTTCTGAAGACGGAATCACCGCTTGCGGAAAAGAATTCTTTGAATCTTACCTCAATCCTCCAATCGATATTATGTTCCGGGCTGTTTTGGAAGCAAATTAAAGTACAGTTATAAAAATTTATGAATCTGCTTCGTTTCAAACAATCTTATAGAATGTGAAGGGTAGACTGAAAGTGAACTTTGCATTCGATTCAAAGGAAGAAACAAAGTGGTAAAACAGGTCAGAAAAGAGTATCGTTTTATCAAATAGATTTCTTTATATAAAGTGATATCACTTTTATCGATTAACATTTTTTAACGATATCATTAAAATTACAAAAACAAACATCGGTCTAAATGTCACGAGGTTGCTTCCGCGTGCTTTAATTTTCCGAAAAAGTCATAGATATTACGCTGTGCCGTAAATGTCCAAATGCGGAAGAGCACCACGAGAGAGAGAGCTAAAAGCGAAAAAACTACAAAATCAGAAACATCCATGCGGGAATTGTGTAGATGTTGCTTCTAGAATACTCAAGAAGTATTTCGAATTTAATTGAACAGTTTAACTGTTCCGCTTCCACCCTCAACCCAGAACAGCAGTCAATTCTCAGTTTAACCTTAACATGCGAGTAATAGCTCAACTTGAAGCGTAACCTAATTGGTGCTCGAGGCAATCAATGTTGCACCTTGACTGAAGCATGCCGACCAACATTTTTTCATATTTAGTGTTTGGCGAGGGAGTATTAGCCGAGACAGCTTCAGCAGACAGTTAGACGCCAAATTTTGAATTTTACACACAATATTTTCCGTCGTGTGATCCAAATATTGGTTGGGTCTCACGACGTGTAGGTCCATGGATTTCGAAACGCACCTGAAGGAAAATAAATGAGTCTGAAGACCCGCGGGTAGCCCTAGGCGCCTTTCTAGTTTGTTGTTAAAATAGTTTTATTTCTAAATCTTGTTAATTTATTTTAACAATGGTTTTGGTTTTATCTCAAGATTTCATTCAGTTCTTCTTCTTGTTCACACATCCATCGATTCCGAAGGACGAAACTCTTTGACCAAAGTATTTGAGGTGATCATTTACAGAAAACACGTAACGTATTTGTCCGCTACAATTTTTACTCTCTCCATCGTTTGCGCATATGGCTGTGTAGTTTGTATTCTTGGCCATGCTATTGTGATACCACACCTGAACATGACCTGATTAAAATTATTTCTCTCATCCGATTTTTAATTCGTTGTGGGATCATCCATAAATAAGCTATTTTCCTCCTGAATCCTAATTTCGATTCAGATTTCAAATTTGAAAATTTGAATTTGCGCCAAAATTTAAAAATGCGTTTTTCATATGGGTTTTCGGAAGTAAAACATTAAAATTTTATGTTTCCTTTTGATTTTCAGCATACAGTCGTCCCTCTCTAATCCGGCGCAATCCGTTTTGGCCAAAATGTGCCGGATTAGGGAGGGTGCCGGATTGGAGAGGGCCGGATTAGAGAGGGAATTTCTATGCAAAAAAATTCGTTCCGGCCAAATGGTGCCGGATTAGAGAGGGTGATCCCAAGAATGGGCAAAAATACACAATTTTTTTTTGCTGATTTTTGGTATACGGGTAGATCGCGTGATTCTAAGAGATGAAAAATGCTGAAAAATTGAATTTTTGGTGTGAAATTCAAGAATTTTCTTAGGCCGCCGCCAATGGCGGCGGCCGGAAAAAAATTCTTGAAAATCAATAGGGGGTACCCTTTTGACACTTTTGGGGCCTGACCCCAAAATGTGCCGGATTAGAGAATTTATGCCGGATTAGAGAGGGAATTGCCATACAAAAAAATCCGTTTCGGCCGAAATGCGCCGGATTAGGGAGGGTGCCGTATTAGAGAGGGACGGATTAGAGAGGGACGACTGTATATAGAGTCTTTCAGTTTTAAAAGTTTCTAGATTGCAACTTTTAATTTCAATTCTACTACTTATTTGTCGTTTTTACCATTTTTCTGAGCACTTAGGGATATGTGTAGGTCGGGATATTTTAACGTCTGAGATTTGTACGTAGGATAGGTAGGTAAAATTTATCCTTCGCTTTTCTGCTTTGTCTGGCTTTTCTGGCAATTGTCGGATTTTTAGGCTCCAATGCCATTACATTTATAGTACGCCGGACATTTGTACGTCGGACATTTGTATGTAGGAAATTTGTACGTCAGAAATTTGTCGGAGATTTGTACGTCGGCGCCAAACAAGGATTTAGGCTTGCGGCTCGAACAACCTGGGGCCAAAGCAAGACTTAGTCTTAGGCTTAAGCTCTCCCGACATTGGGTTCAAGCCTGTCGACAGTCACTGTTCCCGTTGGCTAACGCTCATTGTACCCTTCAATTTTTCCCTTTGATCTTTCAGCTTTTAAACAAAACATTTGTACGTGGGGCATTTGTACGTCAGAAATTTGTACGTCGGACATTTGTACGTAGGACATTAGTACGTCGGACATTAGTACGTCGGACATTTGTATGTAGGACATTAGTACGTCGGACATTTGTATGTAGGACATTAGTACGTCGGACATTTGTATGTAGGACATTAGTACGTCAGAAATTTGTACGTCGGACATTTGTACGTAGGACATTAGTACGTCGGACATTAGTACGTCGGACATTTGTATGTAGGACATTAGTACGTCGGACATTTGTATGTAGGACATTAGTACGTCGGACATTTGTATGTAGGACATTAGTACGTCGGACATTTGTATGTAGGACATTAGTACGTCGGACATTTGTATGTAGGACATTAGTACGTCGGACATTTGTATGTAGGACATTAGTACGTCGGACATTTGTATGTAGGACATTAGTACGTCGGACATTTGTATGTAGGACATTAGTACGTCGGACATTTGTATGTAGGACATTAGTACGTCGGACATTTGTATGTAGGACATTAGTACGTCGGACATTTGTATGTAGGACATTAGTACGTCGGACATTTGTATGTAGGACATTAGTACGTCGGACATTTGTATGTAGGACATTAGTACGTCGGACATTTGTATGTAGGACATTAGTACGTCGGACATTTGTATGTAGGACATTAGTACGTCGGACATTTGTATGTAGGACATTAGTACGTCGGACATTTGTATGTAGGACATTAGTACGTCGGACATTTGTATGTAGGACATTAGTACGTCGGACATTTGTATGTAGGACATTAGTACGTCGGACATTTGTATGTAGGACATTAGTACGTCGGACATTTGTATGTAGGACATTAGTACGTCGGACATTTGTATGTAGGACATTAGTACGTCGGACATTTGTATGTAGGACATTAGTACGTCGGACATTTGTATGTAGGACATTAGTACGTCGGACATTTGTATGTAGGACATTAGTACGTCGGACATTTGTATGTAGGACATTAGTACGTCGGACATTTGTATGTAGGACATTAGTACGTCGGACATTTGTATGTAGGACATTAGTACGTCGGACATTTGTATGTAGGACATTAGTACGTCGGACATTTGTATGTAGGACATTAGTACGTCGGACATTTGTATGTAGGACATTAGTACGTCGGACATTTGTATGTAGGACATTAGTACGTCGGACATTTGTATGTAGGACATTAGTACGTCGGACATTTGTATGTAGGACATTAGTACGTCGGACATTTGTATGTAGGACATTAGTACGTCGGACATTTGTATGTAGGACATTAGTACGTCGGACATTTGTATGTAGGACATTAGTACGTCGGACATTTGTATGTAGGACATTAGTACGTCGGACATTTGTATGTAGGACATTAGTACGTCGGACATTTGTATGTAGGACATTAGTACGTCGGACATTTGTATGTAGGACGTTAGTACGTCGGACATTTGTAGGTAGGACATTAGTACGCCGGACATTTGTATGTAGGACATTAGTACGTCGGACATTTGTATGTAGGACATATGAAATCGCTATTTCTGGCTCAGCCATCCTCAGATTTTGGCCATTCCAAAAATAGTAGTTATATGCGCTCTAATGCAACTATTGTCACACAAATATTGTCATCACCTAAAATATCACCAAAAAATGACCTGACGTGAAAAAATTGACATTTATGTGGACAAAAATTTTATAGTACATTTACTACATTTGTATTCCTCAAATCACTTTTTTCTGATATTTTTTTGAATTAGTACTAAAAATTTGGTCCTAACACGAAATGTGGATTTAGGTGAGTTATAAATTTTTGGTGCAATTTTATGTGAAAATTGCAAAAAATTGTGTGGATTTTTTGCGAAGGCGGAAAATGGATTTTGGTGAGTTATCATTTTTTGGTGATATTTTAGGTGATACATATATATATATATATACCTACATACAAATGTCCGACGTACTAATGTCCTACATACAAATGTCCGACGTACTAATGTCCTACATACAAATGTCCGACGTACTAATGTCCTACATACAAATGTCCGACGTACTAATGTCCTACATACAAATGTCCGACGTACTAATGTCCTACATACAAATGTCCGACGTACTAATGTCCTACATACAAATGTCCGACGTACTAATGTCCTACATACAAATGTCCGACGTACTAATGTCCTACATACAAATGTCCGACGTACTAATGTCCTACATACAAATGTCCGACGTACTAATGTCCTACATAAGAGATATGAAATCGCTATTTCTGGCTCAGCCATCCTCAGATTTTGGCCATTCCAAAAATAGTAGTTATATGCGCTCTAATGCAACTATTGTCACACAAATATTGTCATCACCTAAAATATCACCAAAAAATGATAACTCATCAAAATCCATTTTCCGCCTTCGCAAAAAATCCACACAATTTTTTGCAATTTTCACATAAAATTGCACCAAAAATTTATAACTCACCTAAATCCACATTTCGTGTTAGGACCAAATTTTTAGTACTAATTCAAAAAAATATCAGAAAAAAGTGATTTGAGGAATACAAATGTAGTAAATGTACTATAAAATTTTTGTCCACATAAATGTCAATTTTTTCGCGTCAGGTCATTTTTTGGTGATATTTTAGGTGATGACAATATTTGTGTGACAATAGTTGCATTAGAGCGCATATAACTACTATTTTTGGAATGGCCAAAATCTGAGGATGGCTGAGCCAGAAATAGCGATTTCATATCTCTTATGTAGGACATTAGTACGTCGGACATTTGTATGTAGGACATTAGTACGTCGGACATTTGTATGTAGGACATTAGTACGTCGGACATTTGTAGGTAGGACATTAGTACGCCGGGGCATTTGTACGTAGGATATTTAGACGGGGGACATTTTCGAGGGAAACACAGTTGGAACAGTGGTGTTTTCACTATCTCTAACCATTTTTCTCTAATGGTAAAATTTATCCCTCGCTTTTGCTGCTTCACTGTTCCAATTGTCGGATTTTAGGCTCATATGCCATTATATTTTTCGCGAACCTTATAAGGCACCAAACAAGGATTTAGGCTTGCTGCTCGAACAACCTGGGGCCAAAGCAAGACTTAGTCTTAGGCATAAGCTCCCGCACAACCCTTATAAGGGCTGCGGGACTTTTGGTTCAAGTCAGTCGCCAGTCGCTGTTCCAATTGGCTTTCGCCCATTGTACCCTTCAATCTGTGTCGGACATTTGTACGTCGGACATTTGTAAGTAGTGCTTTTGTACGTTGGACATTTGTACGTGAGACATTTGTAAGTCGGGATATTTGAACGTCTGAGATTTGTACGTAGGACATTAGTATGCCGGACATTTGTACGTTGGACATACGGAGCCAACGCTTCAGACTTTAGAATCCAATGCTTTAGTCTTTGTTGTGTAACCTTTAGTTACAGCTTATTTTTGACAATTTTAATTATTTAATTTTGTTGTAGCAAAAAATATGTTATTACAGATTTCTAACCTTAAAAATTTACAATCCATAGACGCGCGCGGGCCGTGCCCGCGCGCTTGATTATAAACCTAGTTAGGGTAATTTTTAGCGGGGAATCCGAATTTGAGGTCAAATTTTAGCTGAAATGTAGACAAATTTAGACAAAATATAGCTAAAATGTTCCAAAATTTTGGCAAGTCCATTTACCTTACCCTTACCAGTGCGTTTTCTGCGTCAGAATTTTGTCCCGAATTTTGGCAAGGCCATTCTTACCAGTGCGTTTTCTGCGTCAGAATATTTTCCCGAATTTTGGCAAGGGCATTCTTACCAGTGCGTTTTCTGCGTCAGAATTTTGTCCCGAATTTTGGTAAGGCCATTCATACCAGTGCGTTTTCTGCGTCAGAATTTTGTCCCGAATTTTGGCAAGGGCATTCTTACCAGTGCGTTTTCTGCATCAGAATTTTGACCCGAATTTTGGCAAGGGTCAGAGACACAAATCAGTCAGAGGCAGAAATCAGTCAGAGACACAAAACAGTCAGAGACACTAATCAGTCAAAGACAACAGATTAGTCAGAAGGAGTGGCCGAAGGCCGCGACTGTCTTCCTCACCCTAACCATATACGCGAGGCGCCGGAGGCGGCGAGCCAGTCCTGTGGTCGGGCGCGGAGCGCCCGACCTTCTCCCTTGGAATGTGAGGGAACTTAGAACATATACTCCCGAACAACAGCTCCTTGAGGGCCGAAGGCCCGAAATAGTCTCATGCTGCTCTACTCCCGAACAACCCAATCTGACCGCTGATGGCGCTGGGCATACTGATACAGACGAGGGTATACTGATGGCGGTGCGCGAAGCGATGACGAACTCAATCTCCCGCTGTGCACGCTAACCGCTTCCTAGCGAAGTGAGGGCCGCGAAGCGACCCCACTTCGCTATGTTGGATTGTTTAAATAAGCCATACATACAGTAAAACATAAATAATTTCACTGACGGCTTTCGAACTAATTTTAAATGAGAAATTTTCCAGAGGAAACTGTAGAGCGCTCTTTTTCGCGCACTGTTCGAGTTCCAAAGGGCATCCACAAAGACAGGATTGAATGCCACATTGACGACAAAGGCCACTTCTTGGTAATTCAGGGCTGGAAAACTCCCGCTGATCAGCTTGAAAAGCGAAACCTTCCAATCGCTGATACGAAGCCAGAGGAAAAGAAGAAAGAAAATTCCGAAACAAATTTGTACCAATACCAGGGATAAGCATTAGTCACCTTAAGGTGACTAACGGGAACTTTACGCATAAGTTAACCTTGCTCGAGGTGAACTAATATTATAATTGAATATTTTCCATCTTGTTGACATATTGACATTTGTATTGAAAAGAAGTAAACTTGCTGTTTGATATTCCTAGATTTGCATTCAATATTGTCAGGTACAGCACTGAATTGTGACGTAACAATCCTACGAAATATATAAGGTTCTCGCGGGTAACGTTATACTTAGAAGCTAAAAATACACTAATTCGCCAATATTATTCAGGAATTAAGCTCCACCATTTAAAGTTCTGCGATTCTTTTTCAATATATCTCCTTCTTCATCATTGTCATTCTGGAAGGTAAACGGGTCTTCCAGAATATCGAACTTAAGATTACCCAAATTTTGGTACTATGCGTTACGTTTAACATCACCTATCATTCGTCACGATCTATCAGCCTTGCTCCACTCGATATCAAAATAGTTTTAAAGGTAGACCGCACAATGTAGTGTAGATGGCCTTCAGCGTTTTAATTTTTCATTTACTTTTTTCATCACATTGGTGTCAATAATATATCCACTCTAACCTAAAGCGCAGGATGGATATGTGTCTCACGGTGTATCTCGCGATCACCCGTCAGACCGGAGCGAGTGTAATACCGTTCGATATCCCTTAAGCACTGTCATTTTTGTGGCGACATAAATTTCGCTGTGAGCAATGGAGCAGCTTTTCGAAAAATTGATTTAAAATGACAAAATATGGCCGCCGGTTTTAGGTGATAAACTTTTCATATCTTTAGAATGCTTTATTATGTCTGTATTTTTCACAGCCGCGAAAAAGTTTCTTTTCATGTTAAACTACAGGAGATTACCGTTTTTTCTCTTGAGTAAACCCCCCTCCTGAAGTAAGCCCCCTCCTGAAGTAAGCCCCTCCTAGAGGGGGGGTTGAAAAATATAAGCCCCCCTCTAATATACGCCCCCCCCCCAAAGTAAGGTTTTTTACATTAAAATGCTCTTTTTTCACATATATTATCTGTTTAAATACATTCGTTGAATAAAATATCAACAAAGGAAATGTGTTTGAACAAATTCTTTTGTTTGATGAATTTTCAGAAAATGATTCTTCAAAACCATAGGGTCCCCCTATGGTTTTTTGGGCAAATACTTTTTTAAAAGAAAATTTTTTGCCAAAAAAACCATAGGGGGGACCCTATTGATTTTTTTGACAAATTTTTCAGAAAATGATTTTTCAAAACCATAGGGTCCCCCCTATGGTTTTTTGGGCAAATAATTTTTTAAAGAAAATTTTTTGCCGAAAAACCATAGGGGGGACCCTATTGATTTTTTTGACAAATTTTTCAGAAAATGATTTTTCAAAACCATAGGGTCCCCCTATGGTTTTTTGGGCAAATAATTTTTTAAAGAAAATTTTTTGCCGAAAAACCATAGGGGGGACCCTATGGTTTTGAAAAATCATTTTCTGAAAAATTTGTCAAAAAAATCAATAGGGTCCCCCTATGGTTTTTTGGACATTTAGCTAAAAAAATTCGAAAATTTTGACGATGTTGACAAAAATCTCAAAAAATTTTCCTCGCCGGCGGAGCTGGCGAGGGGTTGAACAATATAAGCCCCCCTCCTGAAGTAAGCCCCCCTCCTGAAGTAAGCCCCTCCTAGAGGGGGGGTTGAAAAATATAAGCCCCCGGGTTTACTCAAGAGAAAAAACGGTACCTTTATCTGTCACGGAATAGGTCGGACACACCTCCGTATTTGGAATGTGCGTCACACAGGTCAGCCAAGTTGTCGGCCAGGCGCTTTCCCTTTGTTCGGCCGTGCGCATTTACAACGAGCTAGCCGTCTCGCCTGTAGTGTCTCTCTTGCCTCTCGCCACCTCGCCTTTAACTTGTAGCAAGAAGTACACCTGTTACGTGCACTGAGAAACCCCGGCGTCCTTTCAACTAGGAAAAACACGACACTATTACTGATGTTTACCGCTCATATGTTCTTTGGTCTCTAACTGTATTGTGCAAACGATCACCGAAAGAAACATTCGTCTGGTTTCGTCAATTCCTTTAACCAAAAATTGGCCAGCTGCTTTCCTGTGTGACGAAAATGTATGTTCTGCCGATCGCCATTAATCTGTTATTGTTTATGGCGTCCGTATTAATGCACTTCATATCATGGGAGAGAATATGCTCGAGAAATATTCATCCAAACAATATTCCTCTCTGGAAATATCCCCCTTCTAATTATGACCCCCAAATTTGTTTGAAAATTTGAATCCCAAAATGTTTGAGCGTTGAATAATTACAGCTGGGTTAAAGTTACTGGTTTGCGGTGTATTATAATTTCGAAAAATATTTTGTGGTTCATTTTTTATCTAAAAATTCCACCACGAAGAATTATATTTCCAAAAATTCAATCAAAAGTAACATTACTGCACATTTTAATTTTTCTCATAGCCTCGTATAATTTTTTGTTTAATTTGTTTATTTTGTACATTAAGTTTGTTTTATCTATTGACTATTTCCTTCTACACCGTCGAGAGTAAAAGAATTTTATCCCGTTTTGACAGTTTAAAATTCGTAATTTTGGCGCGTTTGGCATTTTGTTATCGATCTCGAATTTTTTACAATTTATGCAACAAATCGTATTCGCTCTAGCGCTATGGAACATTTGCCAGAAGATGAATATTTAAGAATCCGAAAAAAGAAGGCAAGCCGGAACTTTGTAGTCAATCCAACACTCAAAGCAAATCTCGCTGTAGAAGTGAAAGGTAAACGGGTTCTTGACGTCGGCTGTGGAAACGGTGAGCACTCTTGATTTACTCAAAATTTGGAGTAGAATTATCTTTTGCTCTATTTTGGAGAAAAATTGGTATACATTTTCGTCCCACTACGAAAATTAAGTGCCAAATGGATGGTTCTAGAACAATAATTTATAGAATATTAGTAGTTAGAAAATTTTTCGTTCTTAAAACTTTTTATAAAATCTATTTTTTTCAATAAAGGTTTCTGACTCCTTAAAATAAACGTATGAAATAAAAAAATTTTAAAAATATTATTAAGAATTTGAGGCATGTTGAAAAAATAAATAAGAATTTCGATTCAAATTTTTTTTAAATAATATCCTAGGTTCTCTCACTCTAAAACTTGTGGAAGAATGGGGCGCCTCGGAAGCTATTGGAGTGGATACCAGCGCAGAAATGATCATTACTGCCAAGTCTTCAAATCCAGGTACTCAACTAATCCAGAGTGAAAAATATTGCCCTTGTCCAAAATTGTAACTAAAACATTTTAAAGCAAATTTTTGCTCATTTTCGCCTTCGGCTTTAAGAAATCACTTAAGCTAAGGCTCTGAATGAAATGTTATGAAAAATCTCTTGATTGGCTGATTTGCACCTGCTCCGGGTTCATTGATCAGAGACCAAAGATCATCGTATAAAAAATTAAATCACCACTAAAAATTTTCTTTTTGCACTTTTCCTCAACATTTTCAAAAATATGCAAACTTTAGATGGCAAACCGGTCACTTTTGTTCGCGTATCAGCTCTTGATTTGCAAAGCAAGGACGAATTTGATGTGGCAGTCGCAATTTTTATGCTACAACTCACCTCTAGCGTGGAAGAATTATCAAAGGTATTTTGCGATTTTGTGACTGATTTCTTATAAAATAGTAATTAGTAATTACAGGTAAACATTTAGGTGCTTCAAAAGATTGCCCAATCCCTGAAGCCCGGAGGGACCTTTTTCGCTTATGTGCCAAACGGAATTCCTGATCTCAAGACAAGCGAAGAAGATAAAGTAAAATTTGGTAGGTTGTTCTTACGCTAAAGGTAATCTTGGGACGAGATTCAAGACTCAAGTGAATATAAAGCATAAGAAATTTTTGAGATTGGTGATCGAAAATTTTCGCAACAGCTTGTCTTCTTTAAAATCTCTCAAGTCAGGTAGATGAATTTTCCTAGAAGGATGCAACAATTGTTCTCAAAAATTACTTGATTCGTGTGACATTCAAATTCGAGTTTTGCATACCTGAATTTTCACAAACCTTTGACGCTTGTGCCAATTCTGATACATATAGAAACCCGGATTACAAAACATTCTGGAACAATCAAGATTTTTCTAGAATGTTTCTTAAGCTTGTTGAGATCATTCCGGAAACATTTTATACAAATCTAGATTGTTATAGAATGTTCAGGAATCTGGATTTCTATATGCGTGGGTCACATTCGGAACAAGTGCCATCTTAATCCACTCATAAATTCTTTCCAGACATTCACATACATTGCAGGTGTTCAGCTGGTCATGAATCCCGGTCCACGGCATGATGGAGAGCAGATCAAAATCGCGTTTTACATAAATGGTGAGAACTTTACTTCTTCATGTGCATTGCAGGGAATAAAGGACACGTTGTGCTTGAGGCACTGAGCTGAGAAAAAAGAGTCAAAATGAGTACTTTGCTAACATTTCTTCTTGAATAACTTAATACCTTTCTGAATAATGTTGTAATTCTTGGCTAGCTTTAGAATATATTTTTTAAAATACAGAAAAAGTCAAACGATAATTCATATTTCGCTAAGTTACTGGGGATCTAATGTCATGAAGTACGGTAAAGAAGAATGTAAAAAATACGTCACCCAAAAACGAAAACTCTTCCGCTTCCAAGCTATTCTCAAACTGTCCCAATTTCAGGTCGGCCTGCAGTTGAATCAACTATGACATTCTTCTTTCGAGAGACTTACGAGAAATGCCTTCGAGAAGCCGGCTTCGGACAAATCCAATGGATCAATCCAATTGTTTCTGAAGACGGAATCACCGCTTGCGGAAAAGAATTCTTTGAATCTTACCTCAATCCTCCAATCGATATTATGTTCCGGGCTGTTTTGGAAGCAAATTAAAGTACAGTTATAAAAATTTATGAATCTGCTTCGTTTCAAACAATCTTATAGAATGTGAAGGGTAGACTGAAAGTGAACTTTGCATTCGATTCAAAGGAAGAAACAAAGTGGTAAAACAGGTCAGAAAAGAGTATCGTTTTATCAAATAGATTTCTTTATATAAAGTGATATCACTTTTATCGATTAACATTTTTTAACGATATCATTAAAATTACAAAAAACAAACATCGGTCTAAATGTCACGAGGTTGCTTCCGCGTGCTTTAATTTTCCGAAAAAGTCATAGATATTACGCTGTGCCGTAAATGTCCAAATGCGGAAGAGCACCACGAGAGAGAGAGCTAAAAGCGAAAAAACTACAAAATCAGAAACATCCATGCGGGAATTGTGTAGATGTTGCTTCTAGAATACTCAAGAAGTATTTCGAATTTAATTGAACAGTTTAACTGTTCCGCTTCCACCCTCAACCCAGAACAGCAGTCAATTCTCAGTTTAACCTTAACATGCGAGTAATAGCTCAACTTGAAGCGTAACCTAATTGGTGCTCGAGGCAATCAATGTTGCACCTTGACTGAAGCATGCCGACCAACATTTTTTCATATTTAGTGTTTGGCGAGGGAGTATTAGCCGAGACAGCTTCAGCAGACAGTTAGACGCCAAATTTTGAATTTTACACACAATATTTTCCGTCGTGTGATCCAAATATTGGTTGGGTCTCACGACGTGTAGGTCCATGGATTTCGAAACGCACCTGAAGGAAAATAAATGAGTCTGAAGACCCGCGGGTAGCCCTAGGCGCCTTTCTAGTTTGTTGTTAAAATAGTTTTATTTCTAAATCTTGTTAATTTATTTTAACAATGGTTTTGGTTTTATCTCAAGATTTCATTCAGTTCTTCTTCTTGTTCACACATCCATCGATTCCGAAGGACGAAACTCTTTGACCAAAGTATTTGAGGTGATCATTTACAGAAAACACGTAACGTATTTGTCCGCTACAATTTTTACTCTCTCCATCGTTTGCGCATATGGCTGTGTAGTTTGTATTCTTGGCCATGCTATTGTGATACCACACCTGAACATGACCTGATTAAAATTATTTCTCTCATCCGATTTTTAATTCGTTGTGGGATCATCCAGAAATAAGCTATTTTCAAACTGGCTCCAATTTTGGCTTAGCATATTTAGGAATTCAACCCGCTAACCGCGTCAGGAATGTCACTCGTTACAGGTAATAATTGGCTAATTTTGTGTTATTTTTTTAAATTTTAATATTGTGTTCATTTTTCATTACCATTTTATTTTTTCATTACTACAAAACGAACCTCCGCTATGTTGTGGGTGTAATTGCGGTAGGATGAAGATGGCAAATGCACGACTGGATCTCTCGAATGCGTTATTCGATATGTACTGTTTGGGGGAAACTGAAAAAGTGTTGCTGTTTTATTTATAATTTGATTTTAAGTTAAATCACCGTTTCATATATGGCCTGCGCGAAATCCTTGTCACCAGTTCTCGGCTCTCCCAACGTGAACAATTTTAGCGGCGTTGAGCTGTAGCGTCTATCATTTACCACATGAGCTGCCGCTAATGTGGCTAGAGATCCGCCCAATGAATGGCCAGTAATCTGAAAAGTACAATGAACAAAGTGATACAACTACTGCCTATGGGAAAACTAAAAGTCCTTTTTACCATTCATAGCTTTTCCCGCCATGTGGTCACAACGCCAATTTTGTTCAAAATTAACTTCAAAATAGAATATTGACACACACTATTTCGTCATTTTCTCTATCTTTTCCCAAAGACACCAAAGATCTTATCTCTCTTTTTCCTCTCTCGCTCCTTCCCGCCTTCTTCGAATTCAAAATTTGAATTGGTGAAGAAAGGACTTTTGGTATGTTCCGTAAGTCAAAAACTAAGATTTGTTTTAGTGAGCCCAAAAATCTTGTGATTAAAAATATTCACTGGAAACAGTTTGAGTTGCGTGACATCATGTGTTGGGTCTTATTAGAGTCATTACCATAAGCCCCAAAATAACGAAAGATTTAGATAACTGCATGGTGACTCCAAGGAGCATAAATTTGCAAACTTCAATTATCCTGCTTTATGAAATTTTGAGAAGATATTGATTTCATATGCGCTATTTTTCTAAGGGATATATTTTGTCAAATAATTTCTGTTCTTCTTTAATGCAAAAATCAACAAAAATTTGCAACTCTTACAAAACCTCTCCCCCAATATATTTCTTTCTGTATTGCAACCAACCTTACCCATAGTTCATAATCCGGAAAAGTGTTCTTTAAGTCCAACAAATCTGAGCCCATGGAACTATTTATCCACAATTTGTTGAACGCATTCACGTAATAGGCTCCGACTTTGCCTCCAATAGGTGAGCTGACCATTTCCTCCATTGTTGAGCTGTTGGCTTCGACCAACAACTGTGTGAAGGAATTTGTGCCTCTATAGGATTATTAATTATATTAATTAGTGTGCAACTATAGGTTCTTGTATTGGTGCCATAACTTATTCATTATTATATAGTTCCAGCCAAATTATTGGTATCCACTTGCCGAGTGCTGCCGAATAACATACCCAAACGGTTTCAACCCATCTGATCGATTGAAGGTCGAAACTGACCCCGGACTCGAAATCAGTGGAGTCGAAAGTCTCATGTGGCCAAAAACCCGGGTAAGGTCGGTACGATCTGGTTCAAAGCAATTGGGTCCCACAGTGAATGCCTGGCGACACCATGGTTGTAGAAAACTTCAACGGCCTTGTGAGCCATTGAAGGTCTTTGAAGGAGTTTTATCAAGCAAATCCGGTTGGGACTACCGATTATTTGAAATTTCTAGAAAAAAATTGAAAAGGTAGGCTTACGTTTCAGCGATAGCGTGTAAAAACATAATGCCGAAAAAAGAATATTCATATATTTATCAAGCATCTCTTCGTTGAAAGCTGGGAAAACGTGTATCTACGTCTCTACCCTACGAATACAATGGGTTATTATTTATTAAAATTTAATGAATAACAACCCATCGTATTCGTAGGGTAGAGACGTAGATATACGTTTTTACACGCTATCGCTGAAACGTAAGCCTACCTTTTCAATTTTTTTCTAGAAATTTCAAATAATCGGTAGTCCCAACCGGATTTGCCTGCAATAAAACTCCTTCAATGGCCCACAAGGCCGTTGAAGTTTTCTGCAACCATGGGCGGCACACATAATGAGAGAATAGGTTTAATGTGTAAGACTATCCCCAGTAATTTAAAACTATGCGATGTTCATTAATATTTTAAGTTCAAATTTTTTGACAAGGATGTATTAATTGTAAAAAAGTGAAAAAAATAGTTTGATATTAGGATAAAAAGGTTAATTTTTGATGATCCGTAAACTTGGTACAGTCTTTGACACAAACTTTGAACAGTCCCATAACGAACTGTCAAGATATCAATGACAGTGTTATCTGGACAGTTATATACACAGCTGTATATATTAATTTAAGAAATACCTGAAAGAAAGAATAATAGCACTGTCGTTGTGGGATACGGCAGTGAATCCAGCACAAATATCGTTCTTGCCACGCGTGTCACAGGTAATGTTCACAATCCGATACAACTAAATACTGTTAAGTGATTCAAATATTTTTACCCCGAAATTAGTTGATTTCCTGTTTTTGAGCCACAAATTTCATGATTTTGTGGTATCTATTCGTGAAATTTTGCCAGTATCCCAAAAATTCAAGTGTAATTCATTTAAAAGTGTTCTAATCTAACAGGCTATGATAACTTAACTTATCCCTTAACTTTTTAACAGAGCAACGATGAAATTCGTTGCTCTGTTAATTGTAATGCATATGCCCGGGCTTTCCTTCAATACTACTACAGTTATCGAGTAATTCTTATTTGAGATGCTGCCCAAAATGTTTGCCGCCAATTTGAACTTTAAAGATTTTTCACTAAATTTTTGCTAATTTTATGTAAATTTATTACTATTTTCACAAAAAGTCGACAAATTTTGGTAAAAGCCTCAAAAAATGTAAAAGAAGAAAATGTTGGCGAGCGACTAATTCCACCATTTAGGAGAATTTAGGCAAAAAAAAGACATTCGCCAATTGGAGATATCTGAATGTTCCAATTGCGTTCTACCCGACCAAAGCGTTTTAAGGTCACAAACTTATAAACATTCGAAAATGTGAACAACTAAATATTCCAACCGTTGCATTGACGAAGGAATTGTTCAAGCAAACTTCTGGATTGTCACTGTACGCAGCGGCAGCCAAGGGAAAAATTTTCGTTCTTGCAAAACTGTCGTCGTATGTCGTGTTATTGGGCACTTCTGTGGCCTTTTTAGCACCCTTGGGCGAAAGAGGAATGATTCTAACGTCATCAATCCGATTTTCGCTCTTATTTACAAATACAGAATACTCTGATCCATCCAGAACGCTCCAAGTGGAATTTTGCGCGATAAGGCCAAAAATATCGCCGGAGTCATGAAATTGTTTCCAAACAATATTCGGATGATCAATGCCACTTTTCGCCCTGAGATTTTCATATTCCAGATCTCGACCTAATTCCGCAAAGGCGAAAATATTTGAAATTCCAATGACAGTTAGAGCAAAATATTGCATCGTTCCTGGAACAGTGAACATAATTTTCGGTGGTTTGCATTGAATGTAAAATTTTAATTCCTTATATGCAGAAAAATTTTAAGCACCAAATGTATTATTCAGAATACAAATACAAAGTATACTCGCGCCTTGGTTTTGACGTACCAAACCCTTATCAATCTGCAATCTATTATTTCCCAATGAATGTTTTTGTTTAATGACGTATTTCATGCAGTTGTTGCAAAGTTTGCACTCCAATGTCAGGTATTTGTCCAATATTTTTGGCTACAGGCTACAAATTTTGTAGTTTGTGTGTTTTTTGCAATTTCAGGCACGAAATGTTTGGCACCCGGGGTTTTCGGGGTCGGGGAATTCGAATCCGTTGTCGGATTTGTCCCCGATGTCGAACAATGTTCGACATGGTCGAATGTGGTCGAACTGAGCTGATTTTTGGCATCCGGGGGTTTTAAAGGCGAGAAATGTGCTATATAAAACAAGTCAAAGTAAGCCATGGAAACTATTTTGCTGCTAGCGCGCTAACGCGCGCTAGCGCGCGGGGAGTCTATATCAGTATGCCTTTTCTGTTCTAACTTCACTCACATTCCAAGGGGGAAGGTCGGGCGCTCCGCGCCCGACCACAGGAGTTTGCGAGCCACCTGCGGTGGCTCGCAAACTCAGTCTAAGTTTGGCTCAGGAAAAATAAGCACTGGATAAAATGCACTCCCTCCTGAAACCGTTTCGGACACGAAAAATAAGCACTGGGCTCAGTCTGAGTTTGGCTCAGTCTAAATTTGGCTCAGTCTAAGTTTGGCTCAGTCTAAGTTTGGCTCAGTCTAAATTTGGCTCAGTCTGAGTTTGGCTCAGGAAAAAAAGCACTGGATAAAATGCAGTCCCTCCTGAAACCGTTTCGGACACGAAAAATAAGCACTGGATAAAATGCAGTCCCTCCTGAAACCGTTTCGGACACGAAAAATAAGCATTGGAAACCGAAACTTTATGTACATTTAGTCTATATTTAGTCTAAATTTGTCTACATTTTAGCTAAATTTTGACCTCAAATTCGGCTTCCCCGCTAAAAGTTACCCTAAAATATAGAATGCACTCCCAAATGAAACCGTTTCTGACACCAAAAATACAACATGCCAAAGGCGGGAATTCAAATTTGAATAAACATCCGGCGGACGCACGGAGGGACGGACGTCACTGGCTTATTATAAGGATACGAGAGTTATATTGAAAAGAGTTATATTGAAAAGGTTAATGCAAGGCATTCTTCAAGAGTTAGGAATAACGCAGTCAACGTGCATTGAAATACGTGAGATATCGACCTTTGACCTAACCACAGTGGAATGTGAGGTTCGTAATTTCTGCAAAACTTAAAATAAATTTATGTAAAAACGTTTAGGGTTTTTCAAGTTTAATAATTTTGAATATTCATAGTTACCACATCCTTCTTAATATCCCACAGGCTCCAATTATTACCAACAAGACGCCGAATTATAAATACTTCCGAGTGCATTATTAGCTGAATACTATGGTCTGGCCCTGGCATTGCACACAAACACATTTGAAAAACGAATTCGAAATATGGTATAATATTGTAGATTTATTGCTTGTTTATCTCATTTATTGCTCGAAATTTGACAAGAGCTTCATAGATTGTTTTGTCAAATTTCGAGCAATAAATTCGATTAAATGTGAAGAATATCGTTGTCACGTGAAAGACTGCAGTAGCGATATCAAATTCGAGGTCTAAATATTTGATGTATTCCTTGAGACTTAAACATTCAATACAAGAAGAATAATTGTGCCAGAAGTGCTTGTGCAGAAATGTCTGAAGATTTGTGAAGTGAAAAGCAAACGGTTGCTATGGTTCGCTTATGAAAATCCATTTATCATTTGCCCGCTACAAAATGGTCTTTTCACAAATCGACGGAATTACCAGAGAACAAATGGTCGCATTGACATTTGAGGAATTCTCATTCACCTGTTACAAAGAAAATACTAAATTCCTTTAACAATTGAACGCTGACTGTACATAAAAAATTTTACCGCCATTTTAAAATCCAATACAACCTAAAATGTATTAAATGTATTTTATGGTGACTTGGAATGTATAGTTATACGATATAAACATAAAACACGATTAAACATCGTTAAAATTTTTCGGCTGTGAATTTCAACCCCTACTACTAAGAATTAGGAGTAATTATCTAAATAAAACTTATTCTAGGAAGAATAAGTTTGTAAGTGCGAATATGGCTTAGATAAATTCGTCGAATACATAAAAGAACACAAAGAAACTGAGCCACAAATCTGTGAGAATACTCATGTACGAATTGAACTCTTATGACAATAGTCTGGTTATGAGTTGACTATGTGTGGTTCCGGAAATACTGCTTTCGATATGATTCGCGTTTGAGTTGACAACTGGGATAAGTTTGGTAGACTGTCGTGAGTTAATCATCCAATTCTGTTAGTTCTCAATACAATACTTTCGGAAGAGCTTTCAAATTCGAAATACATCAAGACATTTATAATTAATCTTACTCCAAGTTGAAAGCAAATCCATGTAAGGTAAATTTATACACTGGGTAATAAGTGCGTATGTCCTTA
The DNA here is from genome assembly GCA_022814885.1 of Ditylenchus destructor. Lineage (NCBI taxonomy): Eukaryota > Metazoa > Nematoda > Chromadorea > Rhabditida > Anguinidae > Ditylenchus > Ditylenchus destructor. The sequence goes on from JAKKPZ010000225.1 coordinate 65,393, forward strand.
TTGGACCATTTTGCGTCGGCGAAGCCCACAGTTTTTTCTTTGGTGCTGAAGACAAGGCAGTGATTGTTGACAAACATTGCGAGCAATCGCTACGGATTTACGACTCCTCTGATTCCGAATTCGAGGTCGGCTTTGGCACGGGGATTGCTGTAGTACAGTCGACCATCGTAGAATCGTTCCTCATTTATCCGATTATTCAGCTTTCGACCGGAATGGATTTTTGCAATACAAATTTAAATGCGAGTTCAAGCTCGCACCACTCTGAGCGGTCGGACCCAAGTAGGAACCAACTACATTTTTCTGTTACTCGACTTCGACAGTGCTTTAAACCCTATTTTGGCCTCAACAATTCGTTGCTTTAATTTTGCTCATTAATTCACTTTGTGGAAGAATGGAGTAAAATGTAGATGGACTTGTTTCATATGACAACGAAAGAAACTAATTCCATATTTAGTTCTGGAATTATTCGTGAAGCTGATTTTCCTTCTTTGGTATTATTTCGGTCGTTGTTTAATTGCTTCCTTATGTACTTCTTTCCTTTATTTTTCCATTCCTTTATATATTTTTTATGGGAATGCCTTTGAATATCTTGAAAAATCTAAATTCGTCGCGATTTAATGGAATCAAAAATCGAGAATGATTTTAACAAATGGCTTCAATATCATGGACTGCTGCATGCTAATTGTTCATGTCCGAATTGCTATCAAAATATGACAAAATACAAAGAGAAGAATGGAGTAAAAGTTCAGATGTGTGGATTCATTCACTTTACAGGATAAGCACATTATAAACAGAAAAAATGTGTAAGATTTCACATGAAAAATATTTATTAAACTCGCCAATCGGTCATTGGGGAAAGGGTACCGAATAAGTAACGATATTTTAGGCCTCCTATTTACCCAACTGGCGATCTGCTGAATGGGATGACCCGTATAACAATCAAGGTAAAAACCATTGAACTAGACCTTTATCCAATTAAGTATTCCCGCTTCTGGAACTGGAAACAGTTACAACCGTTATTTTCCGTTTGCTTTTTAGCAGCATTTGACCTATCAGAGGCCATTCTTGTAGTCTCAGTTCCTTTGTCACCAGTTCTCTGATTGTATTTGAAGCCCACAAAAGTAACCAAGATGGTACCACGATCGTGCTGAAATCGCTGATCCATGGCAACTGATTTAAAGTGGCGAGAAACATAAAGTCCCAGCCGACACGGAATATGCAGCAGAAAAGTATTGCAATCTTAAATTAAAAAGAAATAATCAGCTAGAAGTATTCGGCTTCGTTTTATACTATTGCTTACCATATACAGAGCCATGAATAGATGTCCAATGAAAGTTATGAGCGCATAAATTGTAAGCTTTGATTCAATCTTTTGCTGCCATTTGTCCGATCGATTAGCATCATTATCTATAATAAATTTTATTTTGACCTTAACAATAAATAATTATTTTTTACAAATCATTTAAATTCGAAAACAAAATTTGTTAAATTTACATTATAATCGAGTGGGTAGAAAATTATATGCAAAAAAGCATTTGAATAAAATGTGAGTAATGTATTTTAAAACTGACCCTTCAAATTGTACACTATGAGTGTAGCGATATTCAAAGCTCCGCAGATTACACAGAAAATTATGGCAGAAACCGCGGACACAAGCGATGGTTCCAGCTGCTGAAATCATGCCTTCAAATATATATATTTGTTGGATCTTAATTTGAGCTGAATTATTATAGCCGGTTTATTATAATTTGCATAAGTAAAACTTGAAATCTTATGCATAACGATTTTGCATTTCCATCTCATCCTAATACGCAGAATTCTTAAAAACTTTAAAAAACTTTTATGATTCAGCTAAACAGAAATTCAAACGTACATTCGGTTCGTTATTCGGTGCCAATGTAAAAGTATAATTATCCGCTTGCAATCTAACAGAGAAACCGTAAGTTAACATTGGTGCAGTAAAAGGAAGTGGAACCAGGACGATAACCATGACAGACAAAGGTAGCAAATGTTTCCAAATCTAAAGATGATTGAGCGATTGCATACTTCCACTTGAAAAAAGGAATGATACCTTGATGTAATGTAAAGGGAACAAAATTGAGGTGAGCTGATTGATTAAAATAAACATCGTTGTCAAATTCTCGGCATGAAAAGCGTAGTAATAAAAAGTGAACCATATCGCGAGAAATAAAGAGGGCGATGATTGAAAGAATTCGTAGAATAATCCAACACGACCAAATCTTGCATACATATATGAGCAAATATAATTGAGAAAATTCTGAAAATATAATCTTATGATTGTAAAAGCAGTAAATAATTATATTTACGAGAAAGGGAGCTCCGCTGCTCCGCCGCGGGTATGGGACCTACATCATGAAGGATTCTAGAACGTTCTGGAAGGTTCCGGGGTAAATTCTGACCCCGGATTCGAACTCAGCGAGGTCGATTTACTATATAAACACAAAATTTGGGCCTATTCTTAGCTATGTGAACATTTGCCAAAAATGATCACTTTTTGGCAAAAAATGGCCATTTTTGGGCCAAAAACGAAAAGGTCGGTCAAAATTCCTGGAAATCTGTTCTTGCCGATGAGCAAAATGGCATATCACGCGCCCCGAAAGGCGTAACGCTGAGAAAGTTAGGTTTTTGGAGACAAACCCACAGATATTGCGGATTAGGTGGAGTGGATATTACAGGATACTTATATGTTACATTTTTATTCATTTATTTTTCATAAAAAATGTCTGCTTGCACCAAATCTATAGTATAAAAAGCAAAGATGTCCTGAACGGTCTCTGGAAACAATTGGGATCATAAAAATCGCCATTATGCATAGCTAAATCGACCAAAAACATTTTTTGTTAAAAAGTGTTTAAACCGCCTTTAGAAAGGATCATTGATTGGTCAAATAATTACTTACCAAGGTGAAACGGACTAAGAAATTTGAATTCACTTTTTAAATTAAAAGTCTGATAAATTGTCCGGGCCTAACTTATTTAAAAAAAATTTTCAAACTAAAGTATATTCATATCCTTTTTTCTTCTCTACGTTTATTTCCATCATAAAAATATCGTTTTATAATAAAAGACGCACTAACTACATCAATTTTGAATAGTAATTGTCTCGAAACGAAATCATCTTCCAATATATCTCACGGACAAATCTGCGCTTCTTTTGACTTGCTTCTTTAAAAAATATGTGTAAACATTCGCTGAAGCTTTTTTAACACAAAATATCCATTTACATTTGCATAATGTATTTTCAAAAATGTTCCTACATGACGCCACCTTTAAGTTGTTCACTATACGTGTTCTTAACACATATGCCAAATATACTTAAACTTTGTTTAATAAACATGTTTACAGGCAAAGCTTTTTTCAAGGAAGTGAGCGATGAACAGGATCGTTGTCGAAACAATCTTAGTCGAAAATGGATACCACAGTAGCGATAACAAGCAATACAGCAAAGCCAAGCCAAGAGTCCGAAAGATAAGTGTCAAAAGAACAAAGATGGAAAGCTGGAGAAATGGAAAAAAGGTAAAGAATTAAAATTAGGATCTGACACTCTAGTGAGACTAAAATAGTGTCAGATTCAGGTTCTCAAAATTCCCCTTAGGAAAAGAAAGAATTTTAATCTACGTTAGACATCTACTGATGAGACTCGACTAACGTAGTTTCAGAATAGTTCTAACCGTCTAGAATTAGAGTCGAAACGGTTAGATAATCTTAAACTTTTTACATCTTTCCTTCGTAACCCAAAATCCTATTTTGTATAGTAACTTGTAAAATTTGTTATATTAGTCCAAAACTCTATTATATTTCTCCGAAGTCGTAAACGGTGGAGGAACCTTAGGTACCCCTAAGTATACGTTACTTCGGCTTATAATTTTAAAAGCTATATAGTTACATTTTTAAACAAAATACTACTCTAAAAACACAATAGGATTCCTACAAAGTGTATTTTGTCACATTGAAAGTGGCAAAATTCATTAGACATTAACAGTAGTATACAATTGGCGGTGTGAGACCACTTTTCCAAAAATCCACTTTTTCGCAAAATCATACATATTTCAACAAAAACATACTTAAATATTGGAATATATGCAATTTTTACCTTCATTTTTACTAAAATTACAAAAAATCTCATGAACCAACAAGAATCAAAATCATGAAATATCATCACATTTTTGTAAAAATATGAAATTTCATATTTTCACATTCATAGTGAAAGTATTGCAAATTTCATGATATATCTACGATTTTATCAATTTCTGACATGTCAGAAATCGATATAAATAGTGTTTTTATTCAAATTTTCTTAATGGAAAGTGATAAAAGACGATTAAAAATTAAAAAATTTAGGGATAACGAATTGTTATCCCTATCTATAATAGGAAAAAAACTATTGCAAATCAGTAAATATATCTATCGAAAACTTATACTTTGTGAAATATTTATAACAAAATATTTTTCCTTATAAATGGATGCATCATTTGCAGAACTATGTAAACAAAAAATCATTGAAAGTAATGAAATTTCAAATAAAGGAATTGAACAATTACAATTACCTAATCATTTGAAACATGAATTATTAGAACAAAGAAAACTTAAACAATTACAAGATATATGTGATAGTATTCAAGAATCTTGTCATAATTATATTAATGATGCAGATAATACTGAATCTGCTGCATTTATTATGATGAAAGTACTTAAACAGTTATCAGCTAATATTTGGAAAGAATATCGTTTATATAAGTAAGGCGATTCCATTTGGAATCACCGAAAAATTTTAATAGCTATTCATAAGTATGTTATATATAGTTTTTTATGACAATTTTTACCTATATAAATGTCATACTTAATTCTACAACTTACTTCAAATAGTAATTACTTTCAATATCAATTTCCTCAAGAGTTTTTAGATAAAAACTTTGAAATTGGTTTAGTAAAATTAGATGGAAACTTAGAAAGTAAGTTACTTGATCAAAATAATAATGTAACAGTAAAAAATAGTGACGATATTTTTATTAGATGTAACTTGATAGATGATTCATATATCAATGATAAGAAATTAAATGTAATCTATAGATTCAAGCTATCTAAGAAGATAAATTTAGAACCTAGTCAAATAATATATCATAAAGTAATCAATAGACCAAATAGAATAATGTTAGATTTAGTTGATATTAATGATAACTTGATTAGTTTTGAGAAAGTTAATCTTACTGTAGAACTACATTTGAAAAAATAAACAATCTATGTTCCTATATAAAAATTTTGTCTATAAATGACAATATTTCCTAAAAATTTGAAACCGCTATCAAACTATGACTTAATAGAATTAGCAAATGAATTAGAAATAAAAAATTTTAGAGGAGTATTCATGCTAGATACTCTTCCAAGTAAGATACAAAATATCGAATGTGGAATCGTAAATTTAGACTTAAGTATAAATAACGGTACACATTGGTTATGTTACTACAAAAATATGGAAAAATGCTACTTTTTTCGATTCTTTTGGTTTAGTTCCACCAATTGAATTAAAAAACTATCTTTCTTCTGATATCAAATTGTCTACTTTTCAGATCCAAAACTTAAACACTAATCATTGTGGTTATTACTGTATATTAGTGTTAAAGTTACTAGAAAACTATGACTTTATGGATATAATACTATCACTATTAACATGAGGTAACGAATTGTTATCCCTATGATATTTATTATTTGTTATGTATTAGCATATTATTACAAATATTTTACTACTATAACTTTTGTGTTATCTGGTAGTATTTTTACAAAGTGTATGTTTTTCTTTCTTTCTTGGTATTGATCAAAAAGTGAGTCATCATATGGAAAATTTGAACATAAATGGTTATTTGTCAGTGTATCAATTAGTTTTTGTTTGTTCAATTTTCTCAATTCAACAGTTTTCATGATCTTTAACTTTGCAATTTTGTCACGAAGTTTATCTCGCGATAATTTTGTTAAATCAAACATTTGTATATCCTATTTATATGGGAAAAAGTTTCCATAGAAATTTAATTAGTTTTTATTATATATATATATTTATATATCTCAGGGGGGGGATCACCATCCCCCCCTGAAAATTATGAAAATAAAATGTGAAAAAATTGATAAATAAGCAAAAATATATTTACTATATAGTGAAATTGTTATATATTTATACTTATAGCTATCTATTTAGTACTTATATTATTATTGAATAGTATTAGTGAAATGCTTATAACTATCTATTTTATACTTTTATACTATCTATCTTATACTTTTAGCTATATATTTTTATACTTATAGACTATCTATTTTGTAATGACCATACGCTAATGTATCATAATCTTCATCGTCTATAATAATATACCTTTTAAATTCATCTCTATTGTCTATATTTAGAGCAACTCTATTTTGCTTAATTGTATACATTTGATGTTTTATTCCTCGAATTAAGTATTGTTGTGAAATGAAAACAAACATTAAAACAAAAATAAAAACAAAAGTGAAAACAAAAATAAAACTGAAAACAAAAATAAAAGTAAAAACTAAAACTAAAACAAAAAATAAAAACAAAAAATAAAAGTAAAAACTAAAACAGAAACAGAAACAAAAAATTAAAACAAAAATAAAAGTAAAAACAAAAACAGAAATAAAAATTAAAATGAAAACAAAAATAAAAGTAAAAATAAAAGTAAAAACAAAAACAGAAATAAAAATAAAAATGAAAACAAAAATAAAAGTAAAAATAAAAATGAAACAAAAAAAAAAGTAAAAATAAAAATGAAAACAAAAAAAAAAATAAAAACAAAAATAAAAATGAAAACAAAAATAAAAGTAAAAACAAAAACAGAAATGAAAACAAAAGTAAAAACAAAAACAGAAATGAAAACAAAAGTAAAAACAAAAATGAAAACAAAAGTAAAAGCAAAAAATAAAAGTGAAAACAAAAAAAAAGTAAAAATAAAAATGAAAACAAAAATAAAAATAAAAGTAAAAATAAAAATGAAACAAAAAATAAATGTGAAAGCAAAAACAGAAACAAAAATAAAAGTGAAAACAAAAATGAAAACAAAAATAAAAGTAAAAACAAAAATGAAAACAAAAATAAAAATAAAAATGAAAACAAAAATAAAAATAAAAGTAAAAATAAAAGTGAAACAAAAATAAAAACAAAAATGAAAAAATGAAATAAAAGTAGAAATAAAAATAAAAACATAAGTAAAACTGTAATAAAAACAAGCAAAATTTATCATAATCCATTGAGTTTAAGCTAAGTTACAACTGATTCTTATACAAATTTGCACTTAAATCTGCTCTATGTTCATTCATTGTTTCGTCAAAGTTAATAAAAACTAAAAAATTTAAAGATTTTGTATTGTTTGAATCGTAATTCACATCATTTGAATTGAAAAAAAATAGTTGACAAGCAAAAGAATTGAACCAACAAATATCCGCTTGTAAGCATAACAAGCTATTATCTGAACCATTGGAACACATACTACATTTGCAATGAAAATCGTTTATATATTCTTATGAAAATTTTGTTTATAAGTTTAAAAGAACCATTGAATTGATATGAAATAAATTTAATAAAACAGTAGCAATTCGATCAGTTTCATTCATATTTCAAATTTTATCAATTTCATTGAATATAACTAAGTTATAAGCGATTCTTTATAACTTTGTTCAAAATTCATTTTTTCCTTAACAATTGAAATGTCACTAGGCACTTTTTTCCTAACTTCCAAATTTCAAATTTCATCAAAATCGGTTAAGTTTGAGCTGAGTTATTAACAAAAGAAAGATAATTTATGCATAGATGCATATTCGGTTTGCGATAATTTTGTTTCGATTTGATTACGTTTTTTCTGGACAACATTCCATTTCCTTCGCTTTGATCTATGATCATTTATCGCTCCTTTCATTGATCGAAAACGGAAAAGCAGCGAGATGAAAATTTTTTCCTTCTTCTCTTTCGATGATGATCATTGATCATTTCCTTTCATTTCCAATCACAAATTCGTCCAGAAATACATTTATTTACCTAATTGGACTACCGAAAGATTTGTTATCGATAAAGTTTTTGATACTAATCCTACATCTTACGAAATCAAAGATTTAGCTGGTGAAAGTATAAAAGGTAGATTCTATAACGAAGAATTGACTATATATGACAAAATAGACAATATTATGAGTGTAGAAAAAATTTTGCAAAAAAGAACTAAAAACGGAAAAAAGGAAATACTAATAAAATGGTATGGATATCCAGAAAAATTTAACTCATGGGAACCAGAAAGTTGTTTAATTAAAAACTGAAATTTTAACACTAATTTTAACAAAATTTTTTATCTTATAAATGGAAGAAATTGACAAAATTTTAACAATCGAAGAATCACCTACGTTTAACAATTCTATTAAGAAAGAAAATTTACATAAAGTATATCCAAATAGTGGATCGAATCTAAATTCTCATGGAGAAATAACTTTTGTAATCGAAACTACTGATCAATACTTATTACCTAGCAAAAGTTATATATATTTAGAAGGAACATTAACTAAATTAAACAATACTAGACTTACAAATACTGATTTAGTAACTTTAACTAATAATGCTCCAATATTTCTATTTGATAGAGCTAGTTATAGCTTAAATGGTAATCAAATTGAGGATATAAGTGATCCTGGAAGAGCTAGTTTAATGAAAGGAATATTAAGTTATTCATCAAATTTAAGTAAACAAAATACTTTTGGTTGGATTTTAGAAGGTTGTACTGAATATAAAATTGAAAAGTATACTGTAACTAGAGATGGAAAATTATCGTTTTACATTCCATTGAATCATATCTTTGGATTTGCAGAATGTTACAATAAAGTTATTTATGGTGTTAAGCATAGATTGACTTTATTTAGAAATTCTGGTCTAAATGCTATATACTCTAGAGATGCAACTCAATATACAGCTAAAATTACTATTTCTGAATTAAGTTGGTTAATTCCAGAGATTAAACCTAGTCTGGAAATGGAAAATAAATTTATGAATATGATTGATAATAAGACAGTTTTTAGTTTACCATTTATAGCTAGACAATTTGAAAATTTCAATGTACCTTTATCAGCTAGAAATTTTACTTGGAAACTAGGTACAAAGTATGAAAAAATCCAATATTTCGTTATAGGCTTTCAATCTCATAGAGAAAACAATTATCTCAATGCAGCAAAATTTGATCATTGTCATCTAGAAACAATATTTGTAGAACTAAATACTGAAAAATATCCATATGAGTGTTTAAAATGTAACTTTAGTAGCAATAACGCTGTACAACAGTATAATTTTGCTAAAGAATTTAAAAATAGTTATTATCGTACTACTAAAGAATGTATTTTCATAGATGAAGATTTATACTGTAGCTATTATCCGTTATTTGTATTTGATGTTACGAAACAAAATGAAAAAATAAAAAACTCTAGACCTGATATTACTATAAAAGCTACATTTTCTAGAGCAGTTCCTGCAGATACAGTATGTTATTGTCTAATTTTAAGTGATAATTTAGTTGAAATAGATAGTTATGGAAAAGTAGTAGTTAAAAATTATTAAACGTTATAGATAATCTGATTAATAAGAATCTTACTAATAAGAAATAAGAATAAATAAGAAAAAATTATTACTTATAAATGAATATGAAACTTATTAATATTTCAATACTTTTTATTTTTGTTGAATATATCAACTCTTCAATTATTTGTACTACTAAATCGCCAAAGCAATATTTCCAATTTCCACAGTTAACAAAATGTAATTTTACATATAAAAATAGTACTACATTTAAGAAATTTGAAGTTTTTAAACCGAATACTATAGAATTTATTTCAAATGCATTTTTGTGCAAGAAAATTGTTAGTGAAATATCGTTATACACTGACATTTCCGGTTATGAACATTTGATTGAAAAAGAAATAAACAACAGAGACATTTCGATAATCGAATGTCAAGAAATGATAAAGAATAAAAACTGTGAATATGGTACTATGAAAAAAGGTGAACATTCGTATCATACCAACAACAAAATATCTATCGAATATCCAAACAGATTTGTTAGTCTTTTCAAATCAAAGCGATTTTTGAAAGAAAATTGTGTATTGGTTGAAACAAAAGTTTTTTCACATTATGAGCAAAAATTTCCAACTAATGTTTTGGTTAATATGAATGAATGTGATTATTCGAAAGGTAGTTGTAAAATCAAATCGAATGAAGCTATAATTTGGGAAGTGGATACTGAACAGAATTGTAAATATATTTCGATTGGTACCTTTAACGGATACTTTAATGATAATGACAATATTTGGATAAACAACGATAATCAAATTGCTTTGAATTTGAAAAATAAGTTTAAGAAAGATTGTGGAAATAGTTTACAATTAACTTCTGAAGGATATGCATTGAAGTCAATTCGTGAAAAAAGAAGTGCATTGTTGGTTAATACATTCCAAGAAGCTGGTGAATTACAGTATATCGAAAATAACTTTGAACAACATTTGAGACATTTAAGTGAATCATTCTGTCAAATGTATAATGATCATGTCAGATTTTTGGAAATCTTGTTTAAAGAAAATCCAAAAAAATTTATGCAAAAAGTATTGAATTATACTGCTATTGATGTAAAACTGATCAATGATAGTGTTGTTGAGATAAAGTTTTGTAAAGAAATTTCAGATGACATGATAACTTTTACCGATTTGAATGATTTTAGAGGTTATATTCCTGTTAAAATTAATAAATATAGTAGTAAAGTTTGGTATATGAAAGATAATGTAATTTTTGATGAGATTATTTCAGCTAGTGATAATATTTCTGTGATTAAAACTTTAGAAATGAAGAAAAGTTATGACTTGAGATTTTTGAAAGATAAGCTAATTATTCGAGAACATATTTTTGATGATTTGAAAACAAATTTTGAAGAAGAATTATTAAACGAAATGAGACAAATGTCTAATGTTGACATTGAACTTGAAGAAAATGAGCAAAATTCAATGATTCCACATGAAATATAGATATAGATAACTTTTGGGAAAGTTTTTGGATTAAGTATTGGAGAATTTATGTTACTGTAGGTGTAACATTGGTATATGTTTTTATAGCTAGATCATTGTTTTATATAGTATCTCCAAAGATAATGTTAAGAATGAAAAAAGATAGAAAATTTGTTGAGATAGAAAAAATTATTGACGAAAAAGTTCTAACTGATAATTTGGAATTGAAAACTTTTAGTAAACAAAGTGTACCACATAGTACTGGTAGAAGAAAAGTAAACTTAACAGAATTTCCGTCAATTACATCATTAGATCAAGAATAATATGAAATATTTCTAACTTATAAATGACACTAGTAATTTTCACTGGAAATACTAAGAGTACAATTCCGAAAAGTAATAAAAGTATTGAAAAAATCGAATTACTTAATATTAATAATGATAATGAATCTAGTAATAAACAAGTAGTATATAATAATAAACAACTAAAAACAAAATCTAATCGAAAATTTAAAAAGCTAAACAAAGAAAATCAAGAATTTTTAACTGCTCTAAAACTTGGTTCAGGATTTAAGATAATACCGCAACCAGTACTAAAACATTAGTAAAAATCTTAATAATGTTAATGATAATAAGTTTTCGATAGATATATTTACTGAATTTGCAATAGTTTTTTTTCCTATTATAGATAAGGGTAACGATTCGTTACCTCTAAATTTTTTGATTTATAATCATCTTTTATCACTTTCCATTAAGAAAATTTGAATAAAAACACTATTTATATCAATTTCTGACATGTCAGAAATTGATAAAATCGTAGATATATCATGAAATTTGCAATACTTTCACTACGAATGTGAAAATATGAAATTTTATATTTTTACAAAAATGTGATGATATTTCATGATTTTGATTCTTGTTGGTTCATGAGATTTTTTGTAATTTTAGTAAAAATGAAGGTAAAAATTGCATATATTCCAATATTTAATAAGAAAGAATTTTTCCGGGTTTACGATCCTATATTATGACAGAAAAGACATGAAAAACTAGGAAAAAGGATTAACGTTTTAAAATTGGCTCACTGTTTCGCCCTAAACTCCAGACAGTGAGCCCAAATTTTATCTATGAGCTGGGCTCTTCAGTGAAGCGCCCATAGATTATTACGGTCTAATTGTAGGAAGAGGGGTTAGAGAAAAAATTAGGAGTAAAAGATTTTGATATGTGTATAGCTCAATTAAAATACATTTGTATCCGTTCTATATATCTAATGACAAGATTTAAAAAATTTTTTGAGAACTATTTATTATTATATACTTAACTACGTCTTAAGGCATGACTAGAAATTAAGAAACAATTTTAAGTATGTTTTTGTTGAAATATATATGATTTTGTGAAAAAGTGGATTTTTGGAAAAGTGGTCTCACACCGCCAACTACTATTAACATTTGGTATTTCGGGACCAGCTCCCACACGACCGTAGGCGCAAGCCGCAGGTCACGCCTCGACTGGCATTTCGGGACCAGCTCCCATACGACCGTAGGCGCAAGCCGCAGGTCACGCCTCGACTGGCATTTCGGGACTAGCTCCCTTTTTTACCGCCGTAAGGCACTTTCGGGCCCAGCGCCCATACCGACCGTAAAGGTCACTCGGACAACCTACCGGCTGGTGGGAGGTCCAAATACTATTGGAATATAAATTATCAACTGTTTTCTATAAATGAATACAAAATTAAAATATAATGCTATTATTACAGGCAAACAACGCCGCTCGTACACAACAATGAGAACCCGAGACGCATGGCAACTAAGAACTATTCCGAGAAGATCATCAAAAACGACAACTCTAACAAATGCTCCAAGTTCAATAATGGTTAATCAAACATATAAACATTTGACTTATTGTATAATCATTATTGTTCCCTTGTTTTTGTTGAATATTTGCTATGTCTCTTTGGGTATAAAATAAGGATGTGCAATGATAACCTTTGATAACCCAGGAAAAGGAGGTTATCATTCCCATGGGATCATGAAACCCTATAGGTTTCATGAAAACCCCTTTTATCAGGGTTATCATGATAACCCTATAGGTTATCAGGCACGAATATTATTATAAATGGCTGTTTATGAACTGTTTTTTATCCCATATACGGTTTTGACACTGCATAGCGCGAATTCATCAATAGTTTTATGTTTTGCTGCAGTGAAGTGACAATAATAAGGCTCGCTATATATATTTTGGGCACTTTTGGCCGTATAAAGCAGGAAACATTTTTATCGTTTATTCCAAGTTATGCAGTTTTATGCTATACTGTTTGCAGCCGGGAAATACGAACTACGGGTTAATATTTATTATTGTGAATCATATACTAGAATTTATCAAAAAATATTTTATGATTTCGAAATACATGATTCAATACGAGCAAAATAAAACTGGATGTATAATTTACTTATTTTTCTTAAAAGATCGGTAAACAATGATATTAGCAGTCGATCTGACATCTGTTTGATCTCTCCTGGGATCTTCTCTTAACCATGAAATTGTTGACATAGCTCTTTCGGAATCGGCGCTTGATGCTTGGCGAGCAAATTGAATCTTTGCCAATTCTGCCATTACGGGTAAAATCTATAACACATTATTTTCAGAAAATCCATGGAGTAGTATTTTTATTACCCAAATCGGTGGAAATTTATGATTTTAAAGACCTTTAGTTTTACACGTAAACTTGTTTTGTTAGCTATATGATACATCCTCATTTTCTCTTAAAATATAATGACCTACCCCTTTCGACTGTGCCCAATATTGCAACACATCAAACTTTTCTGGGACCGTTAGAATGGCATTCTTTTGAGAAATATATGAGGAAATTTCGAATTCAAGACTTGAAACTACGTTAACTTCAGAAATAAGGTTGTCCTCTTCTTCGTCATACAGGCTTTGCTCATTCGGTACGTTTTCCGTTCCAATTCCTTGTTGTGCGGCGAATTGAATGAGTTCATTTTTAGCCACATCAATCGATAAATTAAGCTCATATTTTTCGTTGAGAAATGTAGATATGCGATCCAGTCTTTTACAAATAGTAGGATTGAGGAATGCGGAAATTAGCATCGGTTTTATGTTAAGTGCTTTCAATTTTCGAGATAGTGCACAGTTGGCTGCAAACGCAATATTCCATTTCATGGCTCTATTCTCACTTGTGTCCATGATTTTGTGAAAATGGCTGCCAAGATGTTTGAAGCGGAAAAGTAATTTATCAAGCATGGGCTGCAATGACATTTCAAAATCGGAAATGAAATGCCTCAATGGTTTCAGCACTTCCACATATGATCGAATGTGTTCCATGAAAGGAACAAGTTGAGCAAAACTCGTGCCGAGCTGCGTGTCTCCATAACTTTCCACCGCCAATATAATAGGATCAATATTAGTTACGAATGATTCTGCCAAATCAAACTGTGAGCGAGACGACTTAGTGTAAAACGCGCGGGAACAATTGTGTTGGGATTTATTTCAATTCCTTCTCTTGCGTAAGCAGCACCAATTTTTGCACATGTTGCAGAGTAATGCTATGTCTACGCAAGTGGGGGAAAGGGGGAGGGGATTTTGTATTTTTCTATCGCTTTTACTGCGCAAAAATACTCTCTCATTCCCCCGGCGGATTCGCTTTGTGTAATGGTGAAAATCAAATCGATTTGATTTTCTAGAACAAAGGAGTTTGTTTTGGAATAACAAAAATGAAATTGTCTTCTCTGTACAGAGCATTTTCGCACAGACATCAAATTTTGGTTGTGTATGCCATTGTGTATGTCGACAAAGACATGTTTTATGTCTGCTTTACAACGCTTTCTCTTCGGGGGATTATAGTTACAGTTATAAATGGCCAAAAGTGCCGAAAGTAAGTACAAGATACTTTCTTAGACTCATCTCCATAAGCCAAAGTGCAAAAATATACTGAATCAGCGTTCAACTTGATCATTTGCGCCGAAATATGTAATGATAACCCACAAAGTTATCATGATAACCGTAAGGGTTATCATGATAACCTAGGGTTATCATGATAACCTTGTGGGTTATCATGATAACCTCCCTTTATCTGAAAAGGTTATCATTGAGGTTATCATTGGGAGGGTTATCAAGGGTTATCAAAGGTTATCATTGCACATCCCTAGTATAAAACACTATTATCAAAATCGTTTCTTGCAAAAACTATAAAGAATTTCCCACATCTTAATGAAGATAGTAACAAAGATGGCAACTCGTTTACACACTGTGTAAACAAACCAACAACCATACATCTTAAAGAAAAAGTTTGCACGATTAATAGGAAGTCAGTACGCATAACAATATTAATAAAAATATAATCTCAATCAATTTCTCCCACTATCCCTTTTCATCAATAGTAATTACACTAGCTTTTAGGTTGAAGTTACTACACCTGGGCACGCTAATTCGCCCGTCACATAGTAACAGCAAGCACTGTCTCCTAGGATGAGTCTAGTTACTCCTCTCTGACTCATCTGATGGCTTTGCTTGGCTTCCCAGCATGGGGAAAGTACAAACAATTATATTCAATTATCTTTTTGTTATCTTTTTTACGGTACCAAATTCCCGTACATACTCGGTCACTGTGACCAGGTATGATATGGTAGCGGACAGGTAGCATGAGACAAGGCACTTTGCCCGTTACTCGGAATGGTTCTTCCACTTATTAATTAGTATATATAGAAACCATTTACATTGTACTCAACTATGAACTGGGTAAAAATGAGGAAACCCGTCAAAGTCTAAGCCAACTTCACGGGTCTTATACGGCTTGCCAAAACTAACACAAACTCCAAAACAACATCAAGCTTGTGGAATTCAGAATTTAAACGAGCCATGAATGAAAGGCTCACGGTTCACAAAAAAGGAAATTCTTATATTTGTAAGCATAATAACTAAAAACAAATTGCAAGAATCATATTTTGAAAAATGTGAAAGTAAAAAATGCAGGGTCTGTCTACACTACGACAATGACTTCATACATGGATACGGAAAATATGTATACGAAACTGTTAATCAAAACAACTCAAACAAAATAACATGCAAGAGTACAAACTTGGTATACCAGATATTTTGCAAAAAATGTAAAATCGGTTATATTGGAGAAACTGGACAAGAACTCAGAACAAGATTTTCACAACATTTACATTCAGTCGAACGCCAAACCTTAAATACATTTCTGGTACACCATTTTAACAAAATCCATTCAGTAGAGGATATTCGAATTCGAGTTGTACATAAACTCCATGATACATGTCCCAGGGCTACAAGGCTAGACGCCGAAAATTACTGGATCCATCAAACCATAAGCATTTATCCCTTCGGGCTTAACGACAAGGTAACTGGATATGAAGGTTTTGCAAGCGATGCAGGAGCTAACCTGCAGAAAAATCTTGCTCACTACTTCTCTAATCCAATACCTAGACCCAATAGAAAACATAATAATCATAGAAATAAAGAGTCTCAGGAAAAGAGGCCTTTAACACAGTTTATTCAAACTCCAGAATTACACCAAATTCCAAAATTATTTAACTCATGCAAAAAACTCTATGTTGAAAAATTAAAAAATGAACTTATCACATCATATAGAGATATTAGAACAAAATTGATCATTAATATTCTCTCAAAAATTAAAAATCGTCAAAAACAAACTACAAGTATTGTCAAAACTCCTATATATCTGTCCATAGATTATAACAACACAGTTATCGATAAATTAGGAGTACGTAACTTGATACATGATAGCGAAATTGAACGACTTCTCCATATTAAAAAAGGTTTTTTGAAAATAATCACTACATACAACCTTTCAAAAACCAGTTTCGTCAGATTTACAAACTATAATTCGGTTCTTAAAGAACTTAACACAGATAGTCTTAAAAACTTATTACAAGAAAAGTGCAATTGCCTAAACTCAGAATATATGAACGATTCTTTGCAACATATAATCACTGGCGATACCAAAGTTATGGAAAATAAGAATATCCAAGATATCATGAGCAAAGGTACTAAATACAGAGACAATTATAAAATAACTTTAGAGAAATTTAGAGGTATACTCTTCAAATATGGCTCTGATTTAGTCGATAAGATTCATAGAAAAACCAAAAATAATAATTTACTAGCGAAGTGGGGCCGCTTCGCGGCCCTCACTTCGCTAGGAAACGGTTAGCGTGCACAGCGGGAGATTGAGTTCGTCATCGCTTCGCGCACCGCCATCAGTATACCCTCGTCTGTATCAGTATGCCCAGCGCCATCAGCGGTCAGATTGGGTTGTTCGGGAGTAGAGCAGCATGAGACTATTTCGGGCCTTCGGCCCTCAAGCAGCTGTTGTTCGGGAGTATATGTTCTAAGTTCCCTCACATTCCAAGGGGGAGGGTCGGGCGCTCCGCGCCCGACCACAGGACTGGCTCGTCGCCTCCGGCGCCTCGCAATATTTATGGGGCAAGATATGGTCAGGGTGAGGTCGACAGTCGTGGCCTTCGGCCGCTCCTTCTGTCTGGTTTGTGCGTCTGACTAATTTGTGTCTCTAACTGACTTGTGTCTCTGACTAATTTGGTAAAAGTGACAAAAATGGTAAAAAGTGACAAAATAAGCACCCCTAAGAATCACATTTTGGGTGAAAAAGGGTAGAAGTGACAAAATTTTGTCTGTCCCCAAAAAGGGGGGGGGGACTGACAGAGGAATTTGGTCTGTCCCCAAAAAGGGGGGACTGACAGAGAATTTTGGTCTGTGCCCAAAAAAGGGGGACTGACAGAGAAAATTGGCCTGTCCCCAAAAAGGGGGGGGGACTGACAGAGAAATTTGGTCTGTCCCCAAAAAGGGGGGACTGACAGAGAAATTTGGTCTGTCCCCAAAAAGGGGGGACTGACAGAGAATTTTGGCCTGTCCCCAAAAAGGGGGGACTGACAGAGAAATTTGGTCTGTCCCCAAAAAGGGGGGACTGACAGAGAAATCCACGGACGGAGGAATTATTGCTTCAGCTTACTATAAGGATTACTCATCAAAAGTGATGTAATCTCAAGATTCATCACGATAGGTGAACAACGATGGAACAGAGTAATTGGACACGAAAAAGTTGTTCAAGGAAGCGACACTTGTCACTATAAAAAACCAGATGGAAATCTAGTTATAACTAATGTTGATAAAGCAAGCAACAACTTTGCTTTTATATGTAGAAAATTCTATTTAGAAACAATTTGCAATGAAATAGGCATATCCGTTATAAATGATAATATTAACTTTAATGGTAACCAGACATAAGCCCCTTCAAATAAAAACATTGAAGAAATTTTCCACGATTACAAAGATTTCTATAATGGTATGAAAATAGAGGCAAAAAAAACTATAAAAAACATAAATATAACTATAAACAAATCATAAAAAACCTATAAAATTTAGGTTTATATCAGGTGCAAAAAAAGCCGTTTCTAAACCTCTCAATATTACTGTAGTTAGAATACTAGAAACAGTAAAAAACTATATACACAATTACAGTCATAAGACAAAAATTAGCAGTGGTTTTAAAAGGAACTGGTCGATAAATTCAAGTGGACAAGTCGCAACAAAACTAAAATCATATAATGTTAGTGAATTGTATTGCGGGGACTTTAGCAATCTGTTCACTGCTTTACCACATGACGATATAATTAGCAACATTATGGAACTGGTTAAAATGACATTTGATTCAAATAGCGGAAAGGACATGCATTGTAATCAATTTAGAGCGTTCTTCAGCATATCAAGTTATTCAAATTATGAGGCATATAATTTAACAGAAGTATACTTACTTATTTCATTCCTCATTAAAAACAATTACATCCAGTTTGCGGGAAACAACTTCCTACAAATCTGTGGTATTCCGCAAGGAGGAAATGCCAGTCCCATTTTAGCTGACTTAACTCTTACTGCCATGGAATTTAGATATATGAAGAACTGTAGCTGCACAAATTTAAAACGAGAACTTTCAATGTCATTCAGATACATCGACGATATACTCTGCCTAAGCAATGTTTTTCATAATGAATATACTAAAATATATGGCACTACACTTGAACTAAATAAAACCAGTGAAAATACGGAAACTGCATTCCTTGATCTCTATATAAAAATAAAAGATGATGAAATACAATATGAAACATACGATAAAACTCGTGATTATAAGTTCAAAGTTATCAAATACCCGAAATATGACAGTTGTATACCAAAGAATATGGTAAGCAACATACTAATAACAGAAATTATTAGATACAGTATAACGAATAATACGGTAAACGGATTAAACAAGAATCTTAATATACTTTTTACAACGTTTATTGAAAATGGCTGCCCTGAAGTATTTATACGGAATAACATTAATCGTATAATTTGTAATAAAAAAGACTTTATTAACCATATTAACAACGATACAATTACTTGCCTTAAACACTTCGGGGCAAAATTTTCAAACTAAAGTATATTCATATCCTTTTTTCTTCTCTACGTTTATTTCCATCATAAAAATATCGTTTTATAATAAAAGACGCACTAACTACATCAATTTTGAATAGTAATTGTCTCGAAACGAAATCATCTTCCAATATATCTCACGGACAAATCTGCGCTTCTTTTGACTTGCTTCTTTAAAAAATATGTGTAAACATTCGCTGAAGCTTTTTTAACACAAAATATCCATTTACATTTGCATAATGTATTTTCAAAAATGTTCCTACATGACGCCACCTTTAAGTTGTTCACTATACGTGTTCTTAGCACATATGCCAAATATACTTAAACTTCATTTAATAAACATGTTTACAGGCAAAGCTTTTTTCAAGGAAGTGAGCGATGAACAGGACCGTTGTCGAAACAATCTTAGTCGAAAATGGATACCACAGTAGCGATAACAAGCAATACAGCAAAGCCAAGCCAAGAGTCCGAAAGATAAGTGTCAAAAGAACAAAGATGGAAAGCTGGAGAAATGGAAAAAAGGTAAAGAATTAAAATTAGGATCTGACACTCTAGTGAGACTAAAATGTGTCAGATTCAGGTTCTCAAAATTCCCCTTAGGAAAAGAAAGAATTTTAATCTACGTTAGACATCTACTGATGAGACTCGACTAACGTAGTTTCAGAATAGTTCTAACCGTCTAGAATTAGAGTCGAAACGGTTAGATAATCTTAAACTTTTTACATCTTTCCTTCGTAACCCAAAATCCTATTTTGTATAGTAACTTGTAAAATTTGTTATATTAGTCCAAAACTCTATTATTAGAGCTATTGTATGAGGTATACGTACCTAGAGCATGTCCAGTATCTATTGAATCCCGCCTTGAGAAAGGGGTATTGATTACTCATTTATCGTTCACTTATTCTTGCATACTAACATTTGTAACCAACTTCTTTTTTGTCACAAATGGATTCCCTTCCTCTCAATCTTCTTAAATGTCTCTTAAATAGGTTTATATCAAAAATCGCTATAGAGCGAAATATCTTCAAATAATTACTTACCAAAGTGAAACGCACTAAGAAAAGGCGAAAGAAAGAAGAATTGAATTCGGTCCAATGTTTTATTAAAATAATGGCTTCAATTAAATATAAAATCACAGATGGAACCCCAATAACCAATCCAATAATAAATGGTGGCAATGACGTAGAAGCGAGCCATGTTCCAACGACCATGAGGAATAATACTCGGTCAGGAGAAACATTGCCATTTTTGAGATTATATATGATGCGAGAAATAACACAGAATGAGTTTTTAGCTACTTTTTCATATCTTTGTGTTATGGTAATCATTTGTAGTTTTTAAATTATATTTTCGAATGCCACCAATGTCGCTATTGTCAAACCATTTTATCCCATTGAATAAAATTATTTGCCCTGAATATAATGTGTTTAGCTCCACAGATGAAAAATCGCACGGAAAAGCTTACGAACATAAAAAAACGCTAAGTATTCACTTTTGAAAATGACAATAC